>JAHWFP010106736.1:14468-31511 GCA_023313725.1 Lithobius niger
CAAAAGACACTCTCCCACCCTCCTCTAGATTGATGAAAACGAAAAAAGGTAGCAAAAGGGACTTTTTCACCCTCCTCAGATTGAAGAAAAACCGGAAGTGACGTCCCCAATTTTCATCACGTGACCGGAAATGACGTCATTAGCCCCACTTTCGTCACATGACCGGAAGTGGGGGTAAGACGTTACTTCCTGTTGTGGAAGGCGGGGTGGAGGGACAGCCCAATCGCATTCTACCCTACTACCAGTTTTCGTTTGGGGTTGATATCGCAACTTTTATAGGACTGTGAACGTACATAAGGTTACACAGTATTTTCTTCATCTGTACCTTTTTTCAAGAGAAATTTTATTTCTATAAATTTTCGCATTTATAATTTTCAAATTTACCATTAGCAATTAGCCGTTAGATTAGCCAAATGACACGGCTTAGTTTATTGTATGACCATTCTTCACATGCTTAAGTTGCTTCAATACCATTTTGCACACACTGGTTAACAATCGCCGATTTCGTTCCCTTCGTTTATTCTATCAGCGCATCCCCTTCAGTTGTTTTGTTTATCACTGCACCTTCCCCTTAACCTTTCAAGATTTCGTTGATATTTAGTCAAGCAGAAACGTTGGAAGGTCGCTGTTACTAAAACAGCAAAACGCGAAGCTTTTTATTTTTGGGTTATTCACAAAATTCCCGTTAGCTCGTGGATGCTTGTATTGTTGCGTAATCATCATCTCATGTTGTTGGTTGGTTGTTGCAATTTTTGTTAGGATGGGCGCCTGAGTGCGGGCCGGGGCTCACAATATAAAACAATCTAATAATCTAATGTGAATCCCTTTATTCTTGTGCAATCCACGGCAACGTTAATGTTTCCTTATTATGTCCTTCTTGGCAATTCAGTTTTTAGTTCGTCCAGATTTTAACAATAAATCTAAGGACCAGTGTTGATTGTTCAAGCCGTTGTTGCTGGAAATCTTTGGTTGCTACTTGCAAAAGAAACGAAATTTGGGCAAATTTCAAAACCCTTCTACGTATTTATCATGACCCCTACAACCCCCAACCCAACAAAATGACCATGCTCAGTCACCATGCATCCCTGTGCCAAAATTCAGCTACGTAGGCCTTCTCAATTTTGCGCTTGCCTTGAGCAATGAGTCTATGGGATTTAACATGGGGCTAGCATTACTAACTACTAGCTAGTAACCACTAGTTACTAACTACTAGCTAGTAACCACTAGTTACTAGCTAGTCACTAACATAACAACAACGCTATTGGCGCATCTTTCTCTCTATGAAAGGTGGACACTCAGCCTTTCACTTTCAGTTTTTCTTTATCCCTGCACCTTCCCCTTACATTTACCACAATTTGAAAGATTTTTGTCGTGTTGGGATTTGTTTTCACCATACTAAAATATGCTTTTAGTCGCTTGCAGTTAACAGACACATGTGTGCTAGTGTGGCCGCAAATTCAAATTCAAATTCTTTATTCTTTTTATCATTAACAATACATTTTTTAACAATCGGATGTCTACAATGCGATGATCGACTGTAACTTGGCGGTGACACACTAGCGTGTGTCTCGACTCAGTATGTTTAATATCTTGTTTCTATTTTTTTTTGTCTTGTAAGCTGACTAACGGTTTTAAGAATTCTCATGACTTAAAAAATACTTTTTCTTCGATTTTCAAGACCTACCTTTGTGAATTTTTTTCCATACAAATAGCCGGTATAGGCCAAAAGCCAACAATGGACACTTTCATGAGCTCATCGAAAAACTCAATAAGCTTCAATCAGGTAGGGATTCAGTGCTTAGTTGTTCGATGAGTTTTTTAAAGTCCCCTTTGATTCCATGTTTTCCTGAGAGGTTTATGCACATACCAGTATAAGGAATTATATCAAATTAACCGCCGAGCATGCTCCTTCATGGAGTTTAAGTTTGTTAGGCTTGTCGAAGTTACCACGACTGATAATAAATGGATATCAAAAGAAAACTATTAGATATTAGTTTTATTAACAGATATTAGTTCAAACGTAAAATAAACTGAGCAGGATATTGACTTACTAAGATAAAAATTAATGGTATATCAGTAATCAGGACAATTAATCAGTAAATAATGTACAGCAACAAGAATTGACACTTAAAATAAATTTAAAAGCACGCTGTCGCAGCTTAAATTAATGGGGTAGACCACTGAGAAAAGCTTCACCAATATGCCAATCTTATGAATCTTCAAGTTTTCTTCACCCGTTAAAACAAGCAACGGCATTCAGAGAGTTAACAGGCAAACGACCAATTTAAAACTTGAAGGTGCTCTGTACTATACTGCACGCTTTTATTATCATATCAAAACCCAAAACTGGTAAAAGGGGCCGCCAAGTTCCGAATGTTTCGGCCCTTCAAAGGAGTGATATCAACACACCAAAACATTCACCAAGTTATTCGCACTGCTTAATAATTCGAAGGTTAAATGAAAACTAGAACATTGTTACTTTTGGTAGCAATGTTCAAGTTTTCATTTAACGTCCAAAGTATTATTCGGTACGAGTAAGTTGGCGAATGTTTTGGTGTGTTGATATCACTCCTTTGAAAGGCCGAACCATTCGGAACTTGGCAGCCCCTTTTACCAGTACTTTTTATAAAATTGTGTATTAGACTCAACTCCACTACCGTGCAGATGTGTAATAAAGTGGCACGTCAACAAGAATTGGTTTTCCACAATTTGATACTACCTTTTGCCTATAGGCCGAACCATTCTCAACTTGGTCACCTCTTTATAGGTTTTTGGTTTGGTTTTAATTTTGTTATAATTTGTTTTATTTCGATAGTTTTGGTGTGTTGATATCACTCCTTTGAAGGGCCGATACACTCTCAACTAGGTGGCCTTTTTACCTGTTTTTGGCTTTGTTCATTTTGCTTTGTTTTAATAGTTGGTTTACTTTTCGTGAATTGGACGTGAATACAATTTCTTTGGCAACGTTGTTTAGATTTATCGTGCTACACTAGTGTTTGGCTAGGCACGCACGTCAGTACACACGTTGTCATTGTCCGAACTTTGGCTGTCCAATGAGAGACGATGCCGACAATACTAACTATGGTTATAACACAATTTTCGTACTTACGCGCCATCCCACGCCATACTCGTTACACCCCTAGGCTCCAAACCATAAAAGGTACGCAGTTCTTATCGTACTGCAGCCATTCGTCCAATTTCATAGCTGGAAGCCTTCCCGTTATCTCAGTATCGATGAATAATCACCCTATGGAAATTAACATGGGCATGAGCTGACTAGAATTAGCTAGCAAGCTAGTATCTACGTAGTTAGCTAGTTAGCTAGCTAGTGACACATTTTCAACGTTATTGAGGGTCAGATTTTGCATTGAAAGCAGCTTACTGGCATTCCTACACGTGTTAATTTTTGTCAGGTGGGCCATTGCTTTTGATTTCAACACAATTTAAGCTTGTGTATCGCATTATTATTTTTCCCCAAGTACCTGACATGTGCCCAACTATGCTTCAAGATATAAGACACTGACGGTATGGCGTCGCGCTACAATCTCGACAACCTCGACAATTGAATTGATGTGTTGTTTGTTGTGATGATTGTTGCCTAACTTGGCTTGACACACTAGCGTGTGTCTAGATTTAGTAAAAATTGAGAACAGTCTTTTTAATTAAAATCGTTTAACATCGAGAATAGTATTGTTTTATTTTATCGCTTTATTAAGACACTCGCCGCCAAGTTGTTCAAGTTTCATTGTTGTGTTTATTGTTGTTGTTACTTTTGACTTGTGTGTAGTGATGTAAGTGTTTTAGTAAGTGTGTGTTGTACTGGGGCTGGTAGCCAATGTTGGCTAGAGCTCCGTAATAAATCAATCAATCAATCACTTGTAGTCCCTTTGGCTCTTAATAAACAAACAAAACAAAGGCTGCAAGCGTAAGCATGTGACTTTATCTGAAGTAAAAGTTTTATTGAGACACGCTCTAGTGTGTCGCGCCAAGTTCGGCAACAATCATCGCAACAAATGTCTCATCAATTCAATTGTCGAGGTTGAAAACCATTGTAGTGCGACACCATAGCGTCGGTTTCTTATAACCTGAAGCAGAGTTGAGCACATTTCAGGTGCTTGGATAAAAATAATAATACGTACGAAAATATTGTTATAACCATTATTAATATTATCGGCATCGTCTCTCATTGGACGGCCAAAGTTCGGACAATGACAACGTGTATACTGACGTGCGTGCCTAGATACACACTAGTGTAGCACGATAAATTTAAACAACGTTGCCAAAGAAATTTTATTCACGTCCAATTAACGAAAAATAAACCAACTGTAAAATCATAGTAAAATAAACAAAGCCAAAAACCTATAAAGAGGTGGCTAAGTTGTGAATGGTTCGGCCTCAAGGCAAAACGTATTGGCAAAGTGTGGAAAACCAATTTCTTGTTGACGTGCCACTTTATTACAAATCTGCACGATAGTGGAGTTGAGTCTAATACACAATTAAAAAAAAAGGAGTGATATCATATCAAAAACCAAAACTGGTAAAAGGGACCGCCAAGTTCCGAATGGTTCGGCCCTTCAAAGGAATGATATCAACACACCAAAATATTCCCCAACCTAATCGCACCGAATAATACTTCGGACGTTAAATGAAAACTTGAGCATTGCTACCGAAAGTAGCAATGTTCTAGTTTTCATTTAACCTTCGAATTATTAAGCGGTGCGATTAACTTGGCGAATGTTTTGGTGTATTGATATCACTCCTTTGAACGGCCGAACCATTCGAAACTTGGCGGCCTTTTTTTACCAGTTTTGGTTTTTGATATGATAGACTACGACGAGGAGCTGGAAAAAACATGTATGTACATGCGACAAAAACGTCTGCAAATCTGTTAGATAATCGAGCGTTGCGTCTCTATAATGTAGTGTAATGGTTTTGGTTCACTGGATGATCCTTTCTACAAAAAAAAACCAAAGATCGTTGATTTTCTGTTAGTGACTATTAGTCCCAGAAGTCATGTTAATTTCCGTAGACTAAATAAGAAGCCGTTTGTTAATTTCTCAGAAAAATTTAATATGAAATGAAAGCTGCTGTGTGCATTGGGTGACATTATTTACACATACTTTTGGTAATTTGGGAATGGATGGTCCTTGGGTTGGTAAGCTAACTGGGGTGGGCGGGAGATACTCTTTATTGGGGCCATAACCCTAGGAAGTACGCCCGCCCTATAAAAGTATACAGGTCTGCACTGAAACAAATTGCAACTACACACTTTTACAACTATACATATCTACTTTTAGCAGCTAACTGGTGCATAGGGGATCTATGAATTGATAAGGTATTGTTCGTAACCCTAGAAGTATTTGTTAGGTTAAGTTAGGTTAAGGTAGGTTAGGCATGAGTGTATGGCTTCACAGGCCGTGTAGTACTCAAATAAACAAACAAACAAGTATTTGTTCGGTATAGTTAAAAGCATTGTGTGGGTCGCGTATCTCGTGTTTTCGCAGGTGCAGGTTAAGCTTTGGTCTAAATAATGGAAATGACATACTGTAAGGGCACATATCTGCCTCTTACGTACTAACTAATAAGCTACATTGTTATTTCTTAAGAAAACCTACCATACTCATCAGCAAACAGTCAACAAACATACAATATGATAATTAGTTAACCTACCTGAAATGTGGATAAATAATGCTTGGCTCCTTTTTTGCGAGTAATTAGTTACTTTTAATTTGCAATAAAAGAAATTAATCGGCCAGAAAATAAAAGAAAAATCCTAAAATCACAACATTAGTTACTGAAAGAATTGATATCTAGACAAGAATCAGTCTCGAAAATAACCAAGTGTAAACTGTCAACAAAACTCGACAAACAAAAACGTAAAGAAACTACCACTAGAAGTACTGTCACAGCATATATGTATTTGGCTTGCAGAACTCCTCCATGCTAACTGTTACTGCAAAATTAACAAAATCCTGGGTTTTCCGCTTGGATTTCACCAGTTAAATAATTGTCTCTCTCATCGTCGTGGGGCAGATAATCGAGTTTGGGTTCGTGTTCCCTAAAACAAACAACAAAAAAACCCACTATACCCATAAACAAACAACGTGAGAATTATTTATCTGAAATGTACATTTTCTGTATAATTAATACTTGGCTTCTTTCTGCGATTAATTAGTTATTCCTAGTTTGCTTTTTAAAAAAAGTATTCGACTTTTAAAAAATTCATAAAATCCCTTCAGTTACTAGAAAACTGATAGCTACACAAGAGTCAACACCGAAAACCAAAGTTCAGAAGTGAAGCCTTAGCACAGTTACAATCATATAGTAAAGAATACAGAACATAGTAAGTAACAAAAAACAGTTTGGTTCAGCTACCAATAGTCGTGATATCTAAACCTAAAACAATAAATTGTAAGCAAAAAACCCTCCAAGTTTCTGCCTGTGAACGTCTGTGATATCAAAAACGAGCGAAGTTTCCACTCATCAGACATACGACGAAACGTTAAAACTTGGTGCATTGCAAGCCTTTCATTTGGAAAACCCAAAATACACAACTAGCATCAAGAGTTGCGCTAATTCATCATTGTTGTTATTGTTCTGCTCCCCAACAGCTGTCAGGGGAAATTCTCGGAGTGGCAGAAAATGCTGAGGTTCCTTGTCAGCAGTATGTCGGTTGCCAAGCGTGGTGCCATGGTCAGCTTCTTCAAGGTGTATTTTCTCTCGTGAGCGGAATTTCATATTCCGGTCTTGTTAGCTTGCAATCGACCCTCCGTAGCATTCAGGTTTCGCCTAATGGGCGACGGGCTTCGGGTGGTCTTGGGGTATCTGCCATCTACGCCTGTTAATGCACTTTTGGTTGAAACGGGAGAACTTCCAGTGCAGCTCCAGGTGAAGGAGCTGCTGGCGAGAATCTGCCTGTGTGCTATCGCTAGGGGTTAGGTGGAAACCCTGGGTCGCATACTGGTGGATTACATGTCTCTGTCCCAGAGTTCCCGTGACTTGCTAGGTGCGCTGGGGATGGGAGCCTCCATACTTTGTCAGGGGTCGGGATGTTTCCGAGGGCACCCTGGGTGTGGCGTAGTGCAGCTGCATCCGTATTTATTGACCCTAAAGCCTCAGTGCGCTTCGCGGACACCTGTGCTTTGGCGTATAGTGAGGCCTCTTTGTGAAGGTCAGTTACAGAGGGGAAGTGGGATCCTGCATTACTACCCTGCGTCTGGAGTCTAGCTTTTCCCTCAGTTCTCTCCCATCGGCATTCTTTGTGGAACTGGTGGAAATCTCGGTTATCCCAGGAACTGGTAGAAATCTCAGTTGTTGGGTATGTTCTTCATTTGCAGGACTTCTGTGTCCTTATGGACTCACAGCCTGGTATAGGATTTCTTCGGTGGTGTTTCCGTTAGATGCACTGTAACCACCCAATTGTGCTGAACATTGCTTGGAAGTTTTTTGTTGTGTGGCAGTGGAGTCTTGATGTTTCTGGGTGGGTGTGTGGGCATTTGGGTACTTTCGACAATAAGTTGGCCGACAGCTAGGCTAAATGTGGGTCCGGTGATGGCTGCAGTGCGATTTGCTTTGCTCTCGGACCTCGGATTCTGCTTCCGGTGTATGACAGCGCCTCCTTGTAGAGTGTAGCGTTGACTCGGCCTCTGGCATCACTTGCCGGCAGTTGTTTGGTTTACATCCGGCTACAACCTGTTCGCGGTTTTGAGGGTTCCGCCACATTCGTCGGAGAGTTGGCCAGTGTACGTAGGGTGATTGACTTCTGCAGGGCAACCCAGCATTTTGACTTCTGTTTGACATGTGTGTCCTTGTCTTTCCTATTCTTCCTGCTCCTGGAGCATTCTGAGTGTAGGGGTGCAAGGCATATATTAGATTTAAGTTGGCAAAGTTAACTCGTAGTTCAGTGAGGAAATGGTATGTTGCCCAATAACCCTAATAAAATATGAATCAATCAAGTGAAAAACCACAACGTAAATGTAGAAACGATCAATTAGTCAATCTGACAATAAATGTACGCTCAGTTAATAAAACTATTACTGCGAACTGGTAAAACTCAGTGTAGTTCAGTCAAACTAAATCAAAAAATGACAAAAAAGGAAAAAATTCAAATGGTGATGAAATTGGGCAGAGATCAACTAGAAGTGGTGGTAATTAAACGTACTAAAAGTCACCTACGATTCCGTATGAACTTTTCCTGCCATCTTTGAAAATGGCCAACAAAATGGCTGCCCAAAACATACTTTTGGCTGTAAATCCTAAACTATGAGGTTTACGAGAAAATAAATACAAACCAAAATAAAACATAATTAAATTTCGAACAAATAACGTTTCTATTGATTTTTTACTGGAGCGACGGTTTCTGCGATAACGCCCTGTTTGCATTGTGATATCCCTCCTACCATGACATTGCTAACATGGTAACAGCATTTGCTGAAGTGCATTTTATCTTTTGGTTTTGTATTTGATGGCTATTGTATGACTATTGTATGACTATTGTATTTGATGGCTATATCACTAAAACAACAAAGTCGGAGGATAGATGGCGTTGCTCTACCAGAACGTGTTCGGCTGATAATGTTCACATCTGAGATGCTTGCAGCCTGTGGGCAAGAAAGTTTCTAGCCAACAGCAAGAACAAGCAACTATTTATGCTTGCTCTTACAGATCATCTACAAATGCATGGGGTTACCATAACAAAGGGTTCAGCAGATGTAGTCGTACTGATTATCAAAACAACTGCGGATCTGGCAAACACCAACAAATGTGCAGAAGTAGTTGGTAATGATGGTGACCTCCTTGTAATTCTTGTCACCACTGCAGGTAGGTTAACATATACGTACTTTCTAAAACCAGGAAGAGGCTCAGTCCCACAGAAGGTAAAGGCCTATCAGATCTCTCCAGGACCAACTTGAATTACTTAAACATAGATTGTTATTCAAGAATGCTTTTGCAGCCTGCGACAACCTCTGCACCGTAAAAGCAGGGTAAGAGGAAAGCTTTAACATTTTGAGGAAATCCTCTGCTATACAAAAATTCGTCAAAGTATTTCAACAACAGGGTTCATGTGCTGATCGCATTGTAGCTTCAGGAGAAATGTTTATATGGATCTTAGTATGGGTCTCCACTCAACATCACATCATTAGACAAATTGCGACACCATGCATTCACTAGAAACCCCGCCAAAATTCCTATCCACAGAGCAGTACATCTCTCCTCACTACCACCACTTCTGATGCTGCAAAACATCAATCACTAACAATCTCTAAGTTCAGCTGTGGCAGGATGTTCATCTGCTGCCGTCAGATTGGGGTTGGCTTCACCAAAATGAGCAATTGCTACCCTTAACTACGATCTTCTCCTTCCCCCGATAAACTGCTGCAGCTTGTATCATGTAACTGTAAGACAGGATGGGAACGTTCTTGTGGTTGCCGGCGGGCAGGCTTTACCTGTTCTTCTGTTTGTGGCCATTTCTATGAGACCGAATACAACAATGTGCAACAGCAGCCAAGTGATGAGGAAGAGCAGGAAGAAAACGATATCGTTAGTTGTGATGAAAGTGCTAGGGGGATGAAGGATGATGAAGTTTCAACATCAGCATATGAGGGGAGGAAAAGGGATTTGTGTACAAACACCATATATGAGCATCACGGTGATTTCTTTATGGTTAGTAGACTGTTGATGTTCGTATTCACATACTCGACATGTATCATCGAATACTGTATTAATTTCAGATTACATTGACATTCCTACCATTAATGTTTCAGCAAAGAAATAGAAAACATATTTGTTTGAAATTTAATTATCTTTTATTTGGGTCATAATATATTTTCTCATAAACCTGATAGTTTAGGATATACAGCCAAAACTATGTCTCTGGTGGCCATTTTGTCAGCGCTTTTCAAAGAAGACGGCAAAAGCTCACACAGGATCATAGGGACTTTTAGAATGTTAATTACCACCACTTCCAGATCTGTGCAAAGTTTCAACTGTTTTTTTTTATTTTTTCCTTTCTTTTTCCTAATCTGACTGGCCTAGTAACAAATCGTGGGGTTCCGATTGTCGTAACGTCAAGAAGGGTTCACAAATAATACTGTGTAAAAGCGCACAGCTAAAGAGTAGAGCGCAGTGCGCTGTTCTGCCCTGGTTCAACAAAACGCCTCTGTCAGAGATGTAAAAATGAATTGGAAATTGATTATACGTAATTAAAACAACAGATATTGTAACAAAAATAGTTAACATTATTTCCCCATAAACTTCTCTCTTTTCATTTTTTTCGAAAAAATAAGACATAGCCAAAGCATTTAAGTAAAAAAAATAACAGCAATTCCCTAAGTTTTAAAGTTGCGTTGTATGGCTGATGAGTGGAAACTTGGCTCGTTTTTGATATCACAGACGTTCAATGGCTGAAACTTTACATGTTTTTTGCGTACAGTTTTTTGTTTTTGGTTTAGATTTCATTACACATCATTCATTTTCCGTTATGCATGTGCAAAATACTCTGCTAATGTTTCAAATAGCCCACAACTCCGTATAGACCTCCGTACACCCCCCCCTGAAAGAGCAACTGTTTAATTACAAAACCTACTCAGGCATGTTCCAACGCTTTGCAAACCTAGCCTTATACTGACCGAGTTAACAAACAGTAAATAAAAGTATGTTTTGCTCGCCACCGTTTCACAAAAATAAAATATCACAGAACTGAAAGTTCCGTTTAAATAAAATAAAACAATAAACCTCTGAATTACTATAGCCATAAATATAAAATTCCTTATAAAAACATATAGCCTACACGTCGAAGCATGCGGAGTCTGCAGTGAAGAAGAGTCTACGGCCATTTGAAGAAAAAAGGTCAAGTCTCGTCATGCACAGATGCTCCGAAACGTACCTATTTAATTCTTCTTGCTACACTTTCGTTTTTCATTATAAATGTCCTTTCTGAAGCGTTTCAAATCACTTTCTTGAAATGGGTGACTGAGTTTAATAACAGGCGGCGTTGATTTAGTATAACGTTTCTTTCTTCGCATCAGTTAGACGATGGCGTTCGGCAACAATAAGGTAAGACTTTCGCTGTTTACCCGAGTGGCGAAGCCACGAGCGCTATAAATCGAAAATCTCACTGCATTGTTGCCGAACGCCATTGTCTAACCTATTTGTACAACGACGAGTTGAATCTTTAATGGACGAGCCATTGTTGCAATAAAGCAAGTGTTAGTGCATTGTTGCCGAAACATCGTGAAACATATTTGTACAACAACGATTTCCATTGTTAGTAACCGAGCCATTATTGTGATAGCATAATAAGCCATTGTTGGTTGAAATGTTCTTTGCTCCAAATCTGTTTTTAAAACTCACTAACTGCAAATAAATGCCATATTTGTTTATTTTAACCAATTTTAACTCTGTCCTTTGGGTCTTTTTTCAGCTGTAGTAAATGTATTATTTTGGAAACATCGATCCGTAACTATTGATACGCAAACATTGATAGCAGCAGAGGGTTAGATTTACTTAAGTAATTAAGAACCAAATGCCTTCGTTTTCTAACCTATGTAAGTAAGAACCCACGCCTTCGTTTGCTATGTCTAGAATTCTTTTTTCTTTATTAAAACAAATTAATAGTTGTTAATTAAAAATGCGAAATGGTTTAATAATACTTTAGAAACGATTAGGGATACGTAAATATGGACAGCGATTGTATTTTTACTACATAGGTAAGAACCAAACACCTTCGTTTTCTTACTTAAGTAAGAAACCCACGCCTAACCGTGGTTCTTAGTAGTGGTAAGACAACGGTTTCATTGTTGTAGCTGTGATTGATTGATTGATTGATTGATTTGTTTATTGAGCCAAGAAGATCTACAAATCCATGCGCTCACTAACTAAACCTAGATTTAAATATACTAACCTAACCTACTGTAGCTGTGTGTGTTCATGATATAAATCCACTGCTGCAACAATGGTCCAACAATGAAAGAGTTATACAAGTATCAATTAGACGATGGCGTTCGGCAACAATAAGGTAAGACTTTCGCTGTTTACCCAAGTGGCGAAGCCACGAGGGCAAAAAAGCGAAAGTCTTACCGCATTGTTGTCGAACGCCATCGTCTAACATATTTGTACAACGACGAGTTTAATCTTTAGTGAACGAGCCATTCTTGCAAAAAAAGCAAATGTGTTAGCGTATTGTTGCCGAACCATCGTCGAATATATTTGTACAACAACGATTTGCAATGTTAGTAACTGAGCCATTATTGTGATAGCATAACAAGCCATTGTTGGCTGGAATGTTCTTTGCTCCACTTCGTTTTTAACAATCAATAACTACTGCAATAAATGCCTTTGTTTATTTTAATACATTTTAACTCTTTCCTTCAGGTCTTTCTTCAGTTTAAATAAATGTATTATTTTAGAAACATTCATATTTATTAGAATATTCGTTCGTTATGAGCATATTCGAGTAGGATATTTTCCATTCGAATATTCGCAAACAAAATTGAATATCGTTTTACGTTTATTTTTTATTTTTGAGTTCGTTATTAAATTTTCCTGTGGGCTTCTCGATTGCTCGCTTGAAACTGGGCGGGGGAAGTTACAGATGCGCGCAACAGTTCTTTCTAAAACATTTAAGAACTAAAGAATGGCGACGTCAGCCAGGGCTATGGTTACCAGTTGACAGATGACATCAACTTCAATATCATACGTGAAAGGAAAGGAAAGGATTACATTATTTCCGTATAGTATTGCAGTTGGGAATTCAGCATATTTTCTGGTATGTATTCCAAGTTGCCTTGCCTAGTAGGTTAAATTAAACTTTTGGTTATATTTCGTGTGCCTTCCATTGCCAACAGACTAAATAAAACTTAAGTTTTTAATGAAAAACGTATTTTGGGGGGAGGGGGTTGCGGGGAGGTTCGGCCTAACCATGACAACAATAATTTGAAGGAATATTTGAATATTCGAATATTTTTTTGCGAATATTCGAATATGCTTTTTTCCTATCCCTCCGACCCCTAATGTAAACACTGCTAGCGATAGTAGATTTACTTACCTAAGTACGAACCAAAGGCCTTCGTTTTCTTACTTACGTAAGTAAGAACCCCACGCCTACATTTTCTATGCCTAGAATTACTTTTTCTTTTTAAAAAAATAATAGTTATTAATTTAAAGTGTGAAATAGTTATTAATTTAAAGTGTGAATTTAAAGTGTGTAACTTTAGAAACTATTTGGATACGTAAACATGAACAGCGATTGTCGCAGCGGTGCAGATGAGGAGACGGTTGAGCACTTTCTGTTGGTTTGTCATTATGGACGGCTTTCAGGTGCCATGCTCAGTCGGACTGGTACTGCGATCTGAGTGAGGTTCATAGAGTTTCCCACACAATCCTGCTGGTCACTCATCACTGCGATGGGTAATCAGGTTCTGTGGGCTGACCAAGATGTTTGTGTAGTGGGTAGCATTGTCTGGAACAATTATTGTTGGGATAGGTTAAGTAGTGTTAAGGTATAGAGTGAGCATTCTACAGATTGGTTTTGTTGGCTCAGTTGAAATAGATTAAAATCCAATGCAGAATTAATGGCGGTGACCAGTGCCTAACGACTAGTTTTTGCAATCATTGGTGATGGCCCACATCTTTAGAGTTGGATTTTACAAAGAGAGATTTTACAAACGGAAAATTACTAAACTTAAACTAAATGCTGTAGTGCTGTGTCATAATATATGACACGTACGTTAGACCTACTTCAAAAAAAAACTGAAATTAAAAAAAGTCCGGCAAAGAGCAAGCAGTACGTCTCACTAAATCGCAAAGAGCCTTAACATATTTGAGTGAGAATTGCACCTAGATTTTCAAGGAACATTAACAACTATGGTAGCCTAAAGTGTTTAAAATAAACACTACATGCAAAATTGAAAAAAGGTTTTGTTCGCTCTGCCTACAATAGGCTGAAAGCATATGTCCTAGTTAAGTTAACAGGTTATAATCCTTGAGAAAAATCTTGATTTTCGAAAACTATTATATTTTGAAAAGTACAAATTACTTTTTACCTTCCATTACCAAAGAAAGTGTCGAGAACTATGAGGTTCTGGTGTATTTCCGTTATGAATTCTCTTACGAAGCTGGAGATTATAATAATAGTAAAAGGCAAAAAGGAATTGAGCGATCTTTTTGGTTATTTCCTAAACCATCTTTTCGTTCGTATGTAAGGAGCAGAGGAAATCAAGCCAAACAACGGAAATCATACATTTTACGTAGTATATATAGTATCTTGCATTTGTGCTCTTAAGTTTGGCAGAACCACAAGCCCAATCCATCCCTAGATGGCTGACGTAATGCCGTTATCAATATAATGCCTTTATCCTCCACTGGCATAAAGACGGCTCAACTGCAATCCAGCTGTAAAGGTTACAGCAGTGACCTGGGCTTATTTTGACCTAAAATGTTGCTAAATGGAAAAGGAATGCACGGGTTCAGCGAGTTACCTTTGCGCCAAAGAAGTAGAAACCATTTAGTTAAATGTGTTATGTCTATGATCGGGATGGAAAAGGTTGCCAGTTCAGATCTAGGTCATGCCACTCTGTTAAAACGTATCTGCATAAAGGTGGCTTACTGTATGTCCTATGTTATTCTTAGTATATGATTTTCGATGTTTACCTTGTTTTCCTCTTGCCTTTAAGTAATTTACAGGAATTTGTGTACATTTATTCTTCTGTTCAAACCAGATAATTATAGTTAAAATAATTTTTTTGTTAACGAACCTGATATCAAATTGCTTTTGGTCATTCCCGTACTGTTTTTTTTTAATCCTCCATCGTAGTTGTGTGGACAATGTTATTTTCCTATCATCCACCACAGTGGAGTAGATTTCAGTAACCTTAACAACAACCTGCTTCATGGTGTGTGACCTTTGGTTTAACTTAGATTTGAATAAACATGTTGATTTTGTTTAGCTGTATAACTTAAATTTTACAAATTTTTAATAAAATGCCCACAGTTGGTAATAATTGAAACCTCAACAAATATGTTCATATTTGACCGAGTTTCCAAACTCTTTCCAAGTTTCCCGGAAAGGTGGCAGCATCAGGCAATGCAACAGATATTTAAAATTGATCGCGGTGCTCACTCATTCCTAATTTTTATTTTTAGGCTTGACCGGAATCAATCTAAAAAGTAACATAAAAATAATAAACACCATGCAAGCGAGTAATTTACACAGTGTGCTCTTTGATTCAATTAACGTGGTGCCACTCATCTAATACTCAACGTTCAATAACTCACTAAATCTTAATAGTTTTTTTGTTTGAAAGCGTTGTGGCAGTAATCCCAACTCAGACATGCAGAATTTTTTGTTTGTATTTTTTTTAATACTCGCTAAAACAACGTCGTATTTTTACGTATTTTTCATTTTGCTGCTTGTAGAAAGACCTTAACTTAACAGTAATTTTAAGTGAACTATATATGAAGGTCTGAATTCTATTCCAGAAATATGATCACATATGCAACAATTCATTGACCACGTTGTGGATAAAGAATTGGAAGCAACTACATTTGTTGGTTAGCCGATTAATATGTATAACGTCTTTACAAAAAACTACTCAAATTCGATTAAATTTGGAGTGTGAATAAAATAGTTTTTACTAATGCAAATATTAATTGCATGACGGCGTTTATTTTGAAAAAAAAGGAGTATATTGACGTTGAATAACGTATACTTACCAGCCTGTGGTAGGGTCAGTGTCCCTACTGTCCCATCTGATTCGTGTAAGATTTTTTAATGCCTATAACTCAGGGCTGGCAAAAGATAGTTTTTAAAACCAAAATATAAATGAAAGAGTAAATCCAGGGTAAATAAATAATGGATACTAAAAGTAAAGGTACAAAAGGTTGCATATTGTACAGAAGACTACAACAGGGCACAGGACAGGGCAACACAGGGCAGTTACGTAAGGGCAAAAGGGAATATAAGACTACATAGAGGTACAAAAGGGCACAAAGGGTACAAAAACGGAACCAAACTGTAGCATTGGTGCGAAGGCGCTTAAAATAATATGAAGAGCACAGAATGGAGCAAAAGTGTACAATAAGATACAAAAGAGCACGAACAGATACCAAACGATATGAAGAGGGTTCCAATGGCGACGGAAGGTTACAAAAGGGTAAAAAGTACACAATAGTACAATATGGCAAGAAATGTACAAAAAGGGAATAAACAATATTAACGGTTGTTGGATAAACAACAGGATATAAAAGGGTATGTAAGGGCATAAAAGAGAAAGCAATATTGGGAACGAAAGGTTACAAAATGGTATGAATGTGTTCGAGAGGATACAAAGAATACAAAACGGTTAAGAAAGGGTATGACAGAGTAAACAAGTTTACATAGGGCTTTGAATGGGTATATAAGGGTACATAAGGTGCAACAGGATATTTAAGGAAACGAACGTGTATGAAATAATAAAAAAGATGCATACGGTACATTGGGTACATATGGTGTGAAGGAGGATGAAAGGGCATAAAAGAGTGTGAAGGAGGAAGAGAGGGCACATACAGGCAGAAAAGTGTACATAGGCGAAACATGCATATGATTAGATACCCAATTAGATACATTGGGTATATACTCGACGAAAAAGCACCTATTGGTACCAAAAAAGGTATATAAGGATTCAAAGGGTATATGGGGTACGAAAGGTATGCTACAAAGGATACGAAAGGGGAAAAAACGGGCAATTGTCGAATTAATGTACTTTTCACCTGTTAAGGATATTTCGGGATGTAGCACAGTTTTACTTAGAAATGCCTCCGACCTTTTAAATACTACAACCAACATGAGCACAAGCACTTTTCCTGGGCCATTCTCTTCCCGAATGCAAAATTTCACTGCATTACAAATGTTAAGTAAAGAAGAAATCACATGGTAAAGGGTAAACGAAGCAAGCAGTCTGCATAAAGGCTGGCCTTGTGAGTATACACAATACACTAGTCTAAGAAAGAAAGAAACGACAACTGTCCCGACTGGGACTCGAACCTATGACTTCCCGTTTACTAGCC
>JAHWFP010106736.1:32181-57826 GCA_023313725.1 Lithobius niger
TCTTTCTCAGTGGTGACCTAGAGGTCACAAACATACATAAAAGGAGACAAAAGCAACATTGTTTCTTGGCCTCCACTCTTTCTAGGTGTGGAGGCCCAGAAGCAATGTTGCTTTCCATTTTGTATGTATGTTTGTGACCTCTAGGTCACAACTAAGAAAGTCCTCCCCCGGGGGGGGGAGGATGGGGGCACTGGGTGTGTGGGTCTCAGTGCACCCTTCCTCTCCCCCCCCCCCCTGAAACGGGGAGAGGGCACTAAAGCTTACACTCTGGGTTTCAAACCGCAAATGATGCCGTAGGTGCGATCGAACTAAATTGAACAAAGCATTTTGCTGCCACTTACGTACCTTTACGACCACTTTAGCATGAGTAAGACATAGGGTTGTAAAGAAAATCCTAATGTAAATACCCCGTATTCATAATGGTAGGTTGCAATTCTCGAAGCAGTTAAGTTATTGAAGTAAAAAATTATCTAAATTGTTTGCTGTTAATATGCCACATCGAAATCAATAGAGAACAGAAAGAGGAACATCAAGACATGAGAACTCTCATACACCGTGGACGTCACTTTTCTTTCTGTGTATCTGATGTGACTCATAACTGGGATAACCATTCTGAAAATCAGCATACAGTTTTTCCGAATACCTTACTGTTAATGTGGTGTGACTGTGACTGTGACGGCATTTTGATTACTTCAGATAAAAGTATTTGGTATTACGGCAATACTGCATCATTCTATCATCACTCTGATTTTTGTGGCTTCAGAAATCAAATTACGTGTATTGCTTGGCTGATAGAAGTACATCTGCCTCCTTAAAGACCATTCCCATCAAGTACTACTTATCTCAATGATCACAACCAGCCAGGACGATGCCAGCCGCTATCAAAGATAGGGTCCACAGCAACGCAACCTGGAACAAAGTATAAAGATTAAAGAATAAAGATTTCCCAGAGAAATTAAATACCAGGTCGAAACACAGTAATCAGACTGTCGTCTTAACTAGATATACAAGTCAGTCACCTATGCCGGTGCTTGCCATCCATTCGGGTCTTTTAGTTAGCTGAACACACTAGTTCTTGTCATCTTATCTGCAGGGCATTGAGATCAGCCACCCATGAATACGAAGATTACGTTAAAGACAACGGAAGCAATGAGGTTTCAAAATAATTAAAAAAGTCTGCAGGGGAGAAAACCAGGATGAAGTTGATAGGAAGAATCAACGCCAAGGATCAGAAAGAGTATGTATTCGAAACGCTATATTGGATGCTGTTGCACTCATCACTGGTGCTGATATCACTATCACTGGTGTTGTCACCATCATCTCAACTGCTACTAGGAAAGGAAGAGTCGAACAGATTGAAATAGATAAGTAAAAACGATTGCCATTATTAACTGACAAGCTAAAAACACCTCCAGTTAAAGGACTAACTCCATACAGAACTAACTCCACACAACAGAAAACACAAGACTCAGGCCCAAAAAATGAGCTAATTTAGATGTAGCAATAATTTTAAAAGGGAAGAAACCAATTTTAATCAAGATATCGTCATCAGACAGTTGGTTGCGTGAAGAGAACAAATATAAAAGAACGGACCATTGGTGCTTAAGAACATGTTGCAAGCCCCCCTTAGTATGCACCTAGTGCAAGTCAGCAAATAAGTCAACAGAAACTGACCAGTTGCAAAGTATTGCAGCAAGCTAGTCGCCAGAAAGGGTAGAAAGGAAGCCAGTCATCGCAGAGGAGAGAATTCACTTGACAGCCAACAGCTATAGAGACATCCAAGCCTCCACATTTCACCAGGCATTGAGATCAGGGCATTGTCAGGTTTCGCCAAAAAGGAAGGGATGAGACCACATAGTCTGGAACCATTTACCAAGGCTAAGCCACTTACCTTGAGTTGAGTAATGGTTATCATGTGGTAAAATTGCCTGCCAATGTGGACGTGGTATTGGTCAACCGCACGAAACCCAAGAAACCATGTCATCAAGACAGTAATCAATTCGATCTGGAACAAGTTACACGCGTATAAAAATGATTCGTTCAATGGTACAAAGGCCAAGAGGACAACTCTGAAACTAAGAAAGCCATCACAGAACAGAAGCTAAGGAGGAAATGAATACAAGTATATGTTGAGTGTGATGATGGACGTCATCGCTGTAAATTCAAATGTACAGAGACCTAAGCACCATTCCTTCTTCGATGAGTCTACCACAACTTACCGGTAAAAAAGGACAACGATTAGGATCTACCTTTGGCAAAAGCACATAAAGGAGTGATTTGAACGTTTCATTGCCCTGTGACCTGTTTGATAGATAAACCGTGAAAATCAAAATTATGGGACAAAACCACCACTCGGCAATCGATCTAGCAGAGGTACTAAAGGACATATGGAAAAAGAATACTATGGCTGAGACGACAATATACACTGATTGGCCTCATTTGAAATGGTGTTTCACCATCATTTGCAAATATTTCTTCATTTCAGCAATATTTGTTGAAACTCTAAATGAATAAAAACTCGTATGCAAGTAGAAGTCTGCAAGCATAGCAGCAGGAATCTCTCGTGACAATGCCTTCAAAATTGCAAAATGTCAAGTGTAGCATTGCTGTGCCAAAAAATTAACCTTCTGCTCAGAAACCACATAAAACCCATGGCTGGATAAAGTGTAACTAGTTTACTCATCCAAACACAGAAACGCCTAATCCAATACCCAGCTGCAGCTTCGATGTTTACAGATTCCGTGAAAGGTGTTGGCTTGTCATATTACCTCATCTCTTTATTCTAAGTTGAAGAAGCTATACTAAATACTCGACAATGCCCATGGACATTGTAACATGGAAACGATGTACGGACAAGATAAAAGATTGTACAACTTCAAAATAGCCGTACCTAAATGAAGAAGGATTCGAGATAAACGTCTAATGACCCATCAAAGAACAACTTAGAACGATTGAGCAATTATAAGTTACAAATAGAATAATAAAACGAGATGTAGCCCAGAAATATGGCTGTACAAACGGCTCCACATTATATATTATTACCTAACAACAAATATTTTGTCTTAAGTTTAATGTTTTTGTCTTAAGATTAAATGTTTTTGTCTTAACAAATAACCTATTTTTATTTAAGTGAAAATCGAATATGTTGTGTATTTGCGATGTGCTAAATATTAATGGTAGTTATTTGCCTGCCACCAGATGGCGCCATTTGTCGATACTTACCGCTAGCTCTAAGATAGGCTTGCTCTCTTCTGCACTGGGTCCCATCGTGGCAGGATGGCCCAGATTAATGTACATAGTAATTGTATATAAGTAAATAATAAGTAACGGTACTAAATGCATTTATGAACTTTACATTTTCCGTCATTCCATCATGCACTCGACCCAACATTTATGGTGACGAGGAAAGAAAACGAACTCAAAAACTTAAAAGCAACTACGTTTTTCACGTTTGTTTGCAAGCGCAACCACAACGGCCGCCCACGTGAGTTTTGCACGCTGTTCCTGTAGCAATGTCAACGCTTGACGAAAATACACCTGCCAACGCATCGTCAACAAATTCTACGCAAAATTTGGAAATTTTTCGTGCACTATGTCTTCAATTGGACACATTGAAGAATTTTCTCTCGGTCCGGACGCCGACTGGCAACACTGGAGTGAGAGGCTAGTCTACTATTTGGACGCTAATGACATTACTGATGATGCAAAACAACGCTCTGTTTTTCTTACTGTGTGTGGTCCAGCAACGTATAGTATCATTAGATCTTTTGTCCAACCCAAGAAAATTAGTGACTATACATTTAAAGAACTTAATACAAAAGTAAGCGATCACTTTAACCCAAAACCTTCAGTCATCGTGAGGCGTTTCAAGTTTAACAAACGTGATCAATTGCCAACTGAATCAATATCAGAATACTTAAACAAGCTGCGTTCAATGTCTGAATTTTGCGAGTATGGTGCTTATCTCCAGAACTTGTTACGGGACAGGCTAGTTTGTGGAATTTTTGAACCCGGTGTTCAAAAAAGATTATTAGCTGAAGCTAAATTAACTCTTCAAACTGCTCCAACTCTTGCCCTTGCAGCAGAAACAGCCGCTCGTAATGTAACTGATTTACGCCCCTCTAGCTCAAATGCTGATGTTAATTCCATGTCGCGTGGAAACCGTACATCTAACTTTATGAATATTAACGAGACTCCAGTGAGCCTTGTTTTCGTTGTGGTGAGTTGCATGATCCAAATACATGTCGATATGTCAATGCTACTTGTCGATATTGCATACAAAAAAGAACATATTTCTCCAGTTTGTATGAGTAAGGCTCGTGACAAGCGACAAAATGGACAATCCAAGCCTAACCAATCTAAAGTTAGCCAGCCTAAATTTCAGCAAGGTTCTCGTAAACCTAGATATCAACAGCAAGTTAATTATGCTCATGAAGATACTAGTGAATCTATTAAAAGTGACAGCCATTTTGACAATCAGTTTGATCAGTTTGATGAAATGCAAGATATCTACGTTATGTCAGACTCCTGTAACTTACTTGACAAGATCTTAACTAATGTGCTACTAAATGGCTATGAGTGTTCCATGGAGGTAGATTCCGGATGGTCTTGTTCGGTTGTATCCAAGAAACATTTTGACCAACTTTTTCAAAAGATTGCACCCATTTTCAGGCCTACTCAAATGAATCTTCATACTTGGCTACACCAACCTGTCGATATGTGTGGTATTGCCGATGTATGTGTAACTTTTATAGGTAAAAATTGAAATTTACCATTGCTTGTTGCTAGGGATGATGGTCCTAGTCTTATTGGCCGAAATTGGTTTGACTCACTCGGAATTTCGGTTGAAGGTGTCCACTACTTGCAATCTTCGACTCGTGAAGAAATTGTACGTCGTTATGACAGTGTTTTTGCTCCAGGCATTGGCACATTCAAGGGACGCCCCGTATCTGTACAAATTAATCAACAAGCAAACCCTCGTTTTTGCAAGTCTCGTACTGTACCCTTTGCATTGCGTGATCGCGTGGAAAAACAAATCGATCACATGGTTAAAGAAGACATTTTAGCTCCTGTTCGTCATTCCAAGTGGGCTACGCCAATTGTATCCTCAATCAAGAAGGATGGATCGATTCGTGTCTGTGGTGATTATAGTGTGACCGTAAATCCTGACGTTGACATTGAAGCTTACCCCTTACCAACATCTCAAGAGTGTTTTGCTGCCATTGCTGGTGGAGTTATATTTAGTAGGGTTGATTTAACCGACGCATACTTACAGCTCAAGTTGGATGAACCATATCAGTCTATTTTAACTATCAACACATGTAAGGGACTATTTAAAGTTTTACGTCTCATGTATGGATTTTCGTCTGAAATCTGCCGTTTTCCAAAGGTTCATGGAAGAATTACTCAAGGGAATAAATGGAATCACAGTGTTGCAAGATGATGTTTTGGTTTCTGGACGCTCGACGCGTGAACACAACATTCATTTGGAAGAAGTCTTGCGCCGCATTTCTGAAGCTGGTTTGCACCTGCGGAAAGACAAGTGTATATTTAGTGTGGATTCTATTGTATTTCTTGGTTTTCATGTCGAAGCACAAGGCATCCACCCGACTGAGGACAAGATAGTTGCCATTCGTGATGCTCCTGCACCAAATGACAAATCAAAGTTACAATCTTTCCTTGGACTCCTAAACTTTTATGCATCTTTCATTCCACATAGATCGTCGGTCTTGGAACCACTGCATCGCCTTCTCGACAAGGATCAACCATGGTCATGGACGTCGAAGCATCAGGATGGATTTGACCATGCGAAGTTTCTTGCGATGTCGTCAAAGATACTCGTCCATTATGATAGCGCTAAACCTATCGTGCTGGCTTGTGATGCGTCTCCGTATGGCATAGGTTCGGTACTCGCTCATGTTACCAGATGGAACTGAAGTGCCTATCACATTTGCGTCTCGTACGTTGTCATCTGCTGAACGCAACTATGCCCAGATAGACAAGGAAGCTTTGTCATGCCTGTTTGGTGTCAAGAGGTTTCACCAGTACCTCTGTGGTAGGTTTTTTGAAATTATAACCGACCATAAACCCCTTCTTGGACTGTTGCATCCCCATAAGCCGATACCTGTCATGATTTCTCCTAGAATGTTGCGTTGGCGATTACTCTTAAACGCTTACAGCTACGATATCCAGTATCGCCCAGGGAAATTTCACTCGAATGCTGATGCGCTTAGTAGGATTCCTATACCAGTTACTCCATCAGAAGTCAGCAGTCCATCTCATGTTGGAAAGCATTTCTGACATGCCTCTGGATGATAAGGATGTGGCTCGTTTATCAGCTAGGGATCCTGTGATTTCTCGAGTCATTCACTGGGTCGTCAATGGAACTTCGAATGATTTACCCGACCTGGAATTTAAGCCGTATGTTCTTAGAAGAAATCAACTGTCAGTTCATAAGCATTGTTTGTTGTGGGGAGCACGTGTTGTCATCCCACCACCTGCCCGACGTGAAGTACTTAATGTTATGCATGCTGGACATCCTGGGATCGTCACTATGAAGTCTGTTGCCAGAAGTTATGTGTGGTGGCCTGGGATTGATAGTGATATTGAGGCGTTTGTTGGCCGATGCAATGCATGACAGTCAACCAGAAACATGCCTTCTGCTACTAATTCCTTTGTGTGGAATTGTGGAATTGGATTGTAGCCTTGGTCTCGTCTCCACATTGATTTTGCCGGTCCATTTCAAGGCAAGGTTTTTCTGATCGTCGTGGATGCCCGCACGAAGTGGCTTGAAGTCATGCCCGTATCTTCTATGTCCAGTGAAGCTACAATTCATCACCTGCACATGTTATTCACATCAGAAGGACTGCCAGATCTTATCATCTCAGATAATGGTGCCAGTTTTACTTCTGCGGCATTTGAAGATTTTCTCAAGAAGAACGGAACCAAGCATACGTTTGCAACGCATTTTCATTCTGCGACCAACGGTCAGGCCGAACGTTCTGTCCAATCAGATTAGCTTGCTCTGCGAAGAATTGTTGTTGGGAACTGGCAAGTACGTCTTGCGCGTTACTTGTTTGCACAGCAAACTACTCCACATTCGTTAACCGGTGTATCACCATCTGAACTGTTGAAAGGTCGACGGTTGAAAACACACATGGACTTGTTGCACCCAGATTTAACAGAGACTGTTCGGGAAAAGCAAAGCGTTTGCGCCAAGCGTAACTTAACAAATATGTTTATACGATCTTTCTCTTTGCAGCAGCCTGTGTATGCTAGAAATTATGCCAAAGGTTCTAAGTGGTGTTGTGGAATCTGTCAGAGGTCCATGTTCATATGTTGTACGCATGCAGAATGGTATGTTGTGGCATCGACATATTGACCAAATGCGTTCGCGACTAGAGTGTGCCGATGTACCAGTTACAGGTAACACTAGTATAGTTCCTAATTTGATGAATAAGCTTGCGAATCAGAGTTCACATGTTCAGGCTGATGAGCTTTTTGAAAAATCATTTCATGAAACTAATGAGGTTGTCGAATCAGTTGTTTCTCCTGCACAGAGAATTGTTACAAATGAAAATCTTGTTGACGATAATGTAACACATGTTAATCCTAATGTTGAAAGAATACTCCCACGGAGATCTGAACATGAGCGTACACTAACTAAGAAACTTAGAGATAACTTACACTAAAATTTCCCATGTTCAAATCTTGGTTGGGAGGTATGTTGTGTATTTGCGATGTGCTAAATATTAATGGTAGTTATTGTTTCTGCCACCGGATGGCGCCAGTTGTCGATACTTAACGCTAGCTCTAAGCTAGGCTTGCTCTCTTCTGCACTGGGTCCCCTCGTGGCAGGATGGCCCAGATTATTGTACATAGTAATTGTATATAAGTAAATATTAAGTAAAGTTACTAAATGCATTTATGAACTTTACACTTTCTGCCATTCCATCATGCACTCGACACAACAGAATATTACTTCAGAGAAAATCGATTATTTCTTACGTATGAGTCCACTTTCTTAAGAGTAAAATAGATTGACCGTTCTGCGCACATAATGTTAAATCTGCTTGTGACGTCATGCAAAGGTCGCGCGAGTCGACCAATCGTATCGTTTGTTGCATTTCCCCGTTTGACTGAAGTTTAAGCTAATCAAGTCGTTGTTTTGTTTGATTTGAACTTTGAGGATGCGGGCATTGCATGCACTACAGTTTATACTGGAATTCCTCTTTTTTTCCAATTTATCCGGTGTGAATTCGTGCTTTTCATGTGGCTGTGTTCATTTCAAAACCCACTTGCCGCCTCATTGGTTTTGTTTGTGTTTGGACGTGATTTAGCTGTGGTACCAATTGTTTTCTAAGGGAGAGAAACTGTTTAAATGTGTACAATGTGTTAGTCGATCCTACAAATTAAGGTCTTTCATGGAAAGCTGCCACTCTTTGAATGATTTATGTACATTCTGACAAGTTGTTTGAGATTGAGGTGGCTTTATTTTGATGAAAATTGGAAATGTGTCGTAACTAGTGAGAAGAGAAACCATTTCCCTGTGAAGAATGCTGCAAATCGTCTTGTTTAGTTAGCCAACGCCAGGAGTCATAACGTGGCTAAGAAAGCAATTATCTACATACACTAACGAAGAATTATAATCCAAAACAGTAAATCCAAATGGGAGCAAGTAGAAGGTGATGATGTAACCTGCCGCCTAACCTAAATTAGGATTCGTTTCCTTAGTAAAATGCAGATTGTCCTGAAGTTTTATTTGGCAAAATGGGTTCCTAATAGAGAGAAAATACAATGAATTGAAGACTGACGTCTGGGTTAAGACGTATGAGCAATTTTAATAACTTACTATTTCTTTTCGTGCGTTGCACAGTGAGGAGTGACAAGCTCTTCACAAACCACCGATTATTGCCATAATACGTCTTAAAATGTTTATAATGGAATGTGATCCTGGAGTGTGAACGCACCAAGACTGTAAATGGAGGTACTTTGAACATTGGAATGGCATTTTTTCAAAGAATGAGTGAATTTAAAGTTTTGATCTCTAACCAGGATCCAAGATGGCGTCTCTAGGACATTGAACATGATTATAACCTATGAATTATAGCCTGATTTTTGGAACGATGGGAAGAAGCCTATTTTGTAACGCCAAGAATTTAATTGATTTTTATCGTCATTCTGGTGAGAAGCCGTTTTGATGCGAGGTTTATGGTATGGCCTTTTCACAATCTGGAAAGGCTAAGCTGTGTGGGAAGCCAAGTGTAAGCTTTTTCGCGTAGGCACGTAGAAGGCACATGCATTATCGGTTTTTCATAGTCGGTTTTTCATAGTCGGCACGTCATTCTGGGGAGAAACATTTTATACTGCGAATTGTGCCATGTGGCTTTTTCACTATTGTGGAATCATTATTCTGGTGATTTTTCGTTTTATATGCGAGTTGCGCTATGTAGCATTCTTACGATGACGACACCTTATGAACATTGACGAATACGCGTCGGAGATAAGCCGTGTAAATGTGAATTACGTGGTGCTGCTTTTTCAAAAAAGGGCTAATTAAACTATTTCACTTTTCACTATTTCACTTTTTCACTTTTCTGGAACTTTATATCTGGAGATAATCCGTGTTTAAATGCGAACTGTGCAATGTTGAATTCTCACGATGAGGACATCTGATTGAACATTGAAGAAAACGTGTCGGAGAGAAGCCGTATGAATGTGTATTGTGTGATGCTGCATTTTTTAGAATGAGGTATTTTGAAAGGCCATCGTCGAATTCTGTCTGGGGAGAAGCCTTATTACATGCGAATTGTGTGATGATGTTTTTTCACAAAGTGGAGGTTTGAAACCCACCGCCCAATTCATTCTGGAGAGAACCGTGTAAGTGTGGCATGTGTGATGCTGCTTTTCCAATATGAGGAGATTTGGAAAGACACTGGAATTCATCCTGGAGAGATTCCCTTTTAGTGCGAATTGTGCGATGCTGCTTTTTCAATTGGAGGAAAGTTATACACTTCATTCGCGAGAGTAGTAGTTTTTAAAATGACGAAGCACGAGTATTAAGCAGTACTGCATTTTCACATTGGAGATCTTCACGATATTCAGTTGTGTTCATTCTGGAGAGAAGCCGTTTAAATATTAAGTGTGTAATCTGAATACTCATGGTCGAATTCACTTTGGTGAGAAGCCGTTTTAATGTGAATTGTGCACTGCTGCTCTATCACAAATTGGAAGAGAGGTGTGTTTTGCACAGAGACAATTGTCGATTTGCTTTTTCTCTGTGAGGAGGAACCGTTTGAATGTTGTGATTGCGGAAGGACTTTTTTTTGCAACGTAGCAATGGAATCTTGCGATTCTGTTGTGCTGACAACCAGTGGTGATGAACTTGGAAAAATCAACCTGTCTGTTGTCAACACGCTCCTTATCACTGCCCAAGAGTCGGGCATCCTCACCAGGGCTGCCGGCAACAAAGCGAAAATTGCAAAACTTGAACTTGAGCTGTCTCTTAGAGATGCGAAGGTACACGGCCTGACTGTTAAGCTACATGATTTGGATAATCTCTATAGAAGCACCATTGCGATTTCTAACGAGAATTCAGCCCTCTCCAAGGCCAACGCCTTAAGTCTTAAGTCAGCGTTTGACATGTAAGTTGCTGCGCTGACGAAAAGGCACGATGACATTCTCGAGGTCGCTATCAAGAGACACGAGGAAGAGCTTAGAGCGTGCAAGGTTAACACTGATCGACATAAGGATGAGCTCGCACAACACTTGGAATTGTGCAATCGGGGAAATAACATTGTTGAAGCTTTGGAATCGAAAGTCTCTGAACTCTCTGCTTTTGTTGATGATTGCCGCTCAAATCACTCCAATCCACAAGATGTACCTTCTCCGCCTGTTGTGATAGCCAGCGATCTCCTGTGCTTCATGTCTGTTCACCTTTCGAACATTCGTAGAGAAGAATTGGAAGACATTACTGAGACTCACTTTTGTAAAGACAATATTTCGAAGGCTAAAGGCCTTATCTACGATGCCATCTTTCAAAGCGCCCAAAGGGATGGGATTGTCCTCCCCTCTCCTCTTGTAATCGTACTGACACTCTTGCTGAGATTAAGGACATCTATACGCTTCTGATATGGTATGACTCGAGTGATAGTAATGAGATGGCCATTGTGTTTGTGCCAGTGAACCCACGATGCTGGCATCCGCTCTCTCAGGACTACAAGTACGACAGTGACTCTGCTCGACAGGTTCGTGAGATGGTTTCTATTTTTCAGAATCATGTTGTCTCCCTTGAGAAATCATATGACAACCTGTCTGTCGTTGGAGCTTCCTCCAACTGGAGCGAACTTCGTACGTTGGTTGTGAATGAAATGAAGACCGCCCTTGTGTCAGCCTTGGATGACAGAGATAACGACCTGCAGTCCCACCTTTCAAAGGCCTATGGCGCTGAACATCATTGTCCTGACTTTTCCTCTGTGCACGAAAGTGTTCTTGCTGTTCTGGAGCGTATTACAGCTGGTTCTGCTGAAGCCGCTCAACGCGACCGCGACATAAACCGCAAGTGGACATGCATTGAGCAGAGCATTAGTGCTCTCTCCATGAAAATTGATCAGCTGGGCAAAGTCACCGATCGGCAATGTAATCGATCGAATTCTGTGATCAAGGACGGCAAGGCCATCGATCACAGTAATCTTTGCTCGCTGTCTTCTCTGCCTCATGCTGTGTTTTCCACTCGTGACTCCATCCTTGGCAGGCCCCCTTGGAGAACGGACGGATTGATGCCCATACCTCTGGCTGCATTGACATTGGAGTGCCTGCGATCGGACCAGTTGTCGACCGTGTTGTCTCGAGTCCTGACTCTCGTGCACTGATGGAAACTGAAACTGGCTGCTCTGGAAACATCGGGGGTGGCTCTTCCTCTATTGATGCTGATTGTCGCAAGAAGCCGGACAAGAAAAGGAGAACGCACAGGAATTCTAAACGTGGCTCCAGCAACAATGTTGACAACGACAATGTGAAAAATGTGTGGCCACAGTCTACTGTGAATTGCCACAACATTACCAACTGACGGGATATACACTCTGTTAGTTCGGAAAGTGGCACTGACCAACCCGAGTTCGAGCATCACCCTTGCGACGACGGGAGACTGGATGATCATCGTAGTCCCGCTTCGACAGATGAGCACACAGACAAGGGGGACTCCACCACACAGATGTTGGTCAGGCCATCCGGTCGTAGTGCTACAATTTTCCTGGGGGGCTGTGATACAGATATGACACTGCAAGACGTTTATCTCTACCTACGTAGGCTTATTTATCGTGAAACTGGAGAAGGACCTAGGATCGTCGTTAGGAGAATCGTCAATCACACGATCAGTAAAACCTGGAATTCCTCGTTCCAAATTGAAATTCCACTGCACCTGCGTGCCCTGATCCTTTTACATAAGCACTGGCCGAGAGGTATCAGAATCCGGTCTTTCACGAAACACCCATTCAACAATAAAATTCACAGCGATTAACTCTCTTTGCATTACCACTTGGAACTGTGCCAGTGTTAAGAACTCGTTAAAGCACCTCCGTGACATTTGTGAAATTAACGACATTGTTCTTCTCCAGGAGACCTGGCTTTACGACTTTGAAGAGGCAGTTCTTCATAATGCTCACGCCGATTTCCATTGTAAAGCCTTCAGTGCCATGTGTTCTGAACACCTTACCAGACGCGGCAGACCTTATGGCGAGATCGCTATCCTAGGGGGAAAAACATTCTTTGTGCAATTAACTCAACGGGGTGTGCACTCAGCAAGAGGGTTATGTGGATCAACTTGTTATGTGGTGGTACCACCTGGAGAGTGATAAACTGCTATGCCCCGACCGATACCAGACATCCTGCCTCCAGGGAAGAGCTGACTGACACGTGGGATGAAATTTCTTCTTGTATTTCTTCTGACCCAAACCCCTTGTGTATCGTTGCTGGGGACCTCAATACTGACTATGCCAGAAGAGGATTCTTCCTTGACTCTCTCAACCATTATCTGTCCTCCCTGGATTTCGTACCTGTTGATGACTTCGATGCCCCTGATGACCGGTATACATTTGTTAGCAACCTTGATGGAAACGTCTTGTGGATTGATCACCTTTTTGGAGACGAGTTTGTACGCCGGCTTGCTATTAAGACTGAAACCATTGATAACTTCCTCTCTTCTGACCACATCCCCTTACAGCTTGTTGTCGCTACCCCCCCCCCCCCCCATGTTGTGAACGCAACCAATTCGCACGTTGAAGCCCCATGTAGCAGAGGCATTGATTGGCGGAAATGTAACACTCTTACCACTGATTTGTATCGGAAGCTGATTGCTGACTGTTTGGCTCAATCTCCTCCCCCAAAGTGGTTGACTGCAACGAGAATGGATGTACGGATCCTCAGCATCTATGTGACATCGATGGCGCATGTGAGTTCCTTAATGAATCGATGAAGTCTGCCGACAGACATTGCAGCATTAGTACAGAAGGGAGTAGAATGTGTAAGAACCCTCATTACAAGCATAAAGTGTGGATGGAATACCAACGTCAGGGATAAATATAATGATTATGTGATTGCTCATGCAGAATGGAGCGAAAATGGCAAGAAGAAGCATGGTACACTCTAGGAGTGAAATGAGAAGAATTTTTAAGGGTGCCATTTGCTGGTGCAAGAAGCATGAAAGAGAAATTAAGCTACAAGAATTTATTAAAGCTCAACGGAAACTTACCCCGGCATTGTTTTGGGGAGAGGTGAAGGCGGCTCGTACACAGAGGCTTTCTTGTGGTAGCTCCATCGATGGCGTGTCGGGAAATTTTCACATTGCTGAGCACTGGAGAAATCTGCAGGCTGACAACGACGTTGACCCTCCTTCTTCCCTCCCCACAAATTTTTCTCGACTGATGCACACTGACGACTTTTTCATTCCATGTGTGGATTCCGTTCGCAGTGCAATTTGTTTGCTTAGAAATGGGAAAGCTGCTGGCCCTGACGGAATTAAGGCCCAGCACCCTAAGTACGGGGGACCGGCCTTGTGGGCTGCTGTCACTGCCGTCACCCAGTGTGCCTTCGTACACGCTCATTCTCCACGTATCATTAAAGACGTTACTATGACCCCCATCATTAAAGGAATACATCTTGATATGAGTTCGAGCAACAGTTATAGGCCATTGTGCATTTCCTCTCCCTGGTCGAAAATCTTTGACCGTGTTATCCTGGCCGCATCTGAAGATTCTCTGCGCACCTCTTACAATCAGTTCGCGTATAAACGCAACCGCTCCACCAAGATTGCAGCTAAGCTACTTGAGACTCTCATCGAAAAGGGTACCAGTAATGGCGGAAGGGTGTATGCTTGTTCTGTTGACATATCAAAGGCTTTCGACAGCTTGCCTAGGAAGACCATCTGGGAGTGCCTCGCTAAGCATAACGTCGAGAAGAATATTATTGAGATGCTTGTTTCCCAATAGGACCACGAAGCTGACAGAGTGAAGTGGTCTGTTGCTCTTTCCTCTCCTTTTCACTTCAAGAAGGGAGTAAGACAAGGTAGCCCCCTGTCTGCTCACCCCTTTACGGCAGTGCTCGATGATGTTATGAATTCTGCAGAAGAGAACATTGATACCTGGCGAATCGACAATCATAAAATTTGCTTTGTTGCTTACGTTGAGGATATTTTCTGCTTGAGCCTTAGCCGCGGTGGCCTACAAAAGGTTGTTGATTCTCTCGTCGATTGCCTTAGTAAGGTTGACCTCTCATGCAACCTGAGTAAAACAAAGTGCATCTGTTTATGCAAGAGTCGACTCCCGTGCAGTAACTTGGCCACTATTCAAATTTCCGGGAATAACATTCAGTGGGTTGAGCGGATTGTGTACCTCGGCATCGTGTTCACTCACAATCTCAACTGGGATGACAAGCTTAGTAAGCTTCGTCTAAACTTAGCTAGACAGAGCAATGCTATTCACATGATGTGTAGAAATGTTATGACGGAATCTGACCTGAGGCCTGTCATGAAATGTTGTGCTCTTCACCTTTACGGACTTTTCTGCTCCAAAAACTCTAGGGCACTCTGGGATGAAACTGCTCGCGCGTATCATCTCAGCATAAAGAGGGCTCTCGGATGGTCTAAGTTTGCAAGTAATCATGATGCTTGTTTTGAAGTTGGCCAACTTACTTTTCCGTTCATCACCATCTGGAATAAGGTTAGGTTGTGGCAACAACTCAGATCGGGACATAATTGCATTATCGGGAGTATTTTTGGTGGCACCAACGGCTGGTGCACTGAGTTCGGCTCCCAAATTCATGATGCCCTGGTGGAATTTTGAAGGTGGTGCGAGACCAGGAGAGGAACCGATTTGCTCAACGAATTACACAAGCGGGTACAAGCCAATGTTGTTCTGCACCAGGTTGTTCCAACTTGAACTCTTCTTCCCGCTTGTGTTAACTTATTTGCCTTTTTATGTGTCACTGTTTTATTCTTTCTGGAGAGAAGCGGCACATTCAAATTCGTAGTGTTATGACGCCGTTTTGTGCAACAGCTGTTTTGCTGCATTCACGCGATGATGTATTTGCTTGATGCTGCGTTATCGTTATTTCTGGAGAAATGCTGTTTTGATTCTGGAGAGGAGCTGGTTGAATGCGAGTTGTATTGTGCTGCTTTTTCATTGGGGGAATTTTTTGAAGCACTGCCAAACTCTTTCTGGAGAGAAGCAGTTTTTATGTGTATGCGTAGTGCTGCATTTTCCGGAAGTGGCCCTTTGATGAGACTGTCGAATTCTTTATGGAGTGAAATCGATTTAATGCGAGTTGTGTTGTGATGCTTCTTTTCCACAATGAAGTCTTTTTGGCGAATTGTGAAAGTGCTGCATTTTCTGAAGTGGCCCCTTTTGTGACGCTTGGGTTACACAATCGATTTCATTCTGGTGAGAAGCAGTGCTGATGTGTTTTTTAAAGTGTTGCATTTTTACATTGTTGAAGAAAGCACTGCAGAACCTTTGAAAGGCGACTTCAATCTGTTTACCTTCGTGTCAGATGTCGTGACTTTATTATTTGTATTGTTTTTTATCATTGTTTTCTTGTACCTTTAATGGTGTGTTAAGTGTAAGCAATGTTGCTTTTGTTGTACCTAGTTGTACGTCCAATAAATACTTACTTACTTACTTACTTATTGAATGTTCGCGTTCGTTTCCACAGAGAAGAAAACATCCCAATTTCATAAATTGACGCATTCTGAGTAACATCTACTTGTGGATTCGAACTTTTCGTGTGGCTGTGTTTATTTGAAAGCCCACTCTGCTGTTTCATTGGTTTAGTTTGTGTTTCGTCGTGGCACAATTTGGTGCCTACGGGAGAGAAGCTGTTTAAATGTGTACAATGCGGCAAAACCATTCCACAAATTAGAGCTTTTATATAACGTAACCACTCCTTGAATAATTTGTACTCGTTATGATAAGTTGTTTTAGATCAATTGTGGCTTTATCTGGTCAAAATTGGACACATGTCGTAACTAGTGAGTAGAGCTGGCCAAACTCTTTCCGTGAAGAATATGGCAAAACTTCCAAGAAAAGCCAGTGTGCGATCTGTTTTTCCTTAATGGAGTTTTCGTTTGGCACAGCGAGTTTCTAATGGAGAGAATCCGTGTAAATGTGAACACCGGGGTAAGGCATATGTGCAATTTTAAAAGCCTGCGATTCGTAAATCTTCATTGTGGTTGTTAGTTGTTCCAACACATGCCACAGTGGCATGGGGAGGGAGGCATTGCCCCTACCGTTCTTTTCCCAAAATGCCCTTTGTAAAAAAAAAAGAGGTCATTATGTTCCGACATTTGGTGATGAAGCATGGCCTGAGAAAAGGGCTAAAGGCTGCCACAATTTCGCATCACTCCAATATCGCAGTAGACTGGAGCATCATTGGCAATGTGGTATTCAATAGGATCTTTGCAGCTCATAAAGTTTCTGCTTGTTCAGTGTGTAACAGTATTACTCATCCTCCTATTACTTACATTCATGTTGTATGACAAATGCAAACTAAAATTGCAGCACAAATTCCCAGTCAGAAGTTGCACTACAGGCGAATTTTCTGTGATATCACCAGTAAAGTTACTTGTGAGTCTGTCACCTTCTTCAGGCCACTAAATCACTACTTCAATTTACAAAAAATCTCTCACATGTCCTCCATTTTGCAGTCAGTCGTTATGTACACAATTTGAAAATCCCGTGTTTCTCAGTTGTCACTGGATGCGTCACTCTTCATCCTAGTGGGCCTTAGTAGCCAGTGATTCCATTTTGTATTGAAGCGAGTTGACAGATCTGGAGTGACTAGTTTAGCCACTTGCGGATATGCTGGCTCCTGAGTATTCATGAGAGGCACACCCCCGTTTTGAAATTGTTGGATTGCGATGGTTTCAACAGCTTGGCGGTGTTCTTCATTGCCAGTATTTGCCTACAACAAAATGCTTGTTTTTAGCCAATTTGTCTGGTGTTTGGTACAGAATTCGTGCATTGCATTAACAAAAACAAAAATCCGTGCATTGCAAAAACAAGCATTTTGTTGAGGCCAAATTCTAGCAATAAAGCACACCTCCGAGCTGTTGAAACCATTGCAATCCAACAATTTCAAAACGAGGGTGTGCCTCTCATAAATACTCAGGATCAGGAGCCAGCGTATCCGCAAGTGGCTAAACTAGTCACTCCAGATCTGTCAACTCGCCTCAATACAAAATGGAATCACTGGCTACTAAGGCCCACTAGTAAGACATGTAATTTCTGCGATTATGCGAATTTACTAATTTCGCAACTTTTTAACACGGGCAGCTACAACATTAATTTTTCTTGTGTCGGGTACGGAATTGTGAGATGATGCCAAAAATGTTCCGCATTATTTCGCAAAATCTACTAAACCACGCAAAACCGCACAATTTTTAAAATTTCTTCGCAAACTAACCCGAAATATTAATTTAAATTAAATGTACAGCTTCAAAAATACGTATATTTGAAAAAAAATCGACGATCGCACACGATTCCTCCAAAAAATAAAAACTTCCGGTACCACTTCCGGTTATCGACCTATTTTTCAGGACTTTGCCCAACCATGCATTCCGTTTTCCTTTTAAAAAATTTAAATGGAATGAATTGAACGTGTTGGAGATAAACATAAACATGCTACGACAAAGGGCATCGAGAAAAAAAAAGCATGACGCAAGCACCCAGAGTAGGCAAGCGATAAACCTCCGCCCGCCATCTTGTCACCGCACGCAATCAGCATTTTCACCGCCACGTATTCAATCAACATTTTCGCAGACTGCCCAAATTTAGTGCAAGTATTTACACAGATTTTCCATCAAAGTGAAATGCCACCGCACCGTCATCGTGTTTCAGTGCCAAATCCATCCCACATTGGCAATAAAACTGCCAGAGATCGACATAAAGAGTACGATCCTAATATGCTTTATGTCAGTGGTGCTTTGCGGATTTGTCATGCCTGTGAAATTTCGTTGGACCATCGTCGGAAATCAACTATAGACGTCCATTTAACAGGAGTAGGTCACATGAAGAAGGTTGGTAATTTGAAATTAGTGCAACCTGTGCAACCACCTGGAAATCAAACTTCCAAGAGACCCAACAACGTTCGCCTAGAAAACTACGCTCCAAGTAACTGTTGATTCTGCTTTCCTCAACAGTCCGAAGAAGGCAAAACTAGACCTCATTAATGTCGTAACATTTGCCAGAGCCGATATTCCTCTAGAGAAGTTAGATAATCCTGCGGTTCGTTCTTTTTTTAAAAAGTATGTAGAGAATTCTGGTGCTATTCCCGCTGCCAACTATTTGCGCCGGGAAAAGTTGGAAGAAGTTTACAACGACCACATGATTGACGTAAAAAAAAATATTGCAAGGTGCAGAAAGTATCTTCATTATGCCAGATGAAACGACTGATGCCAAGAACCGGCCAATGTTGAACATAATCATTCTTCCGACCCTTTCGTCACCAGATAATACAAAACTGAAGCCTTACCTTGTTGAAACAGTTGAGATGGAAAGTGTTAATGGTGCTAATATTGCTGGAGCTGTGCTTAGAGTCCTGGCAGAACTAGGCATTCCATACAATGAGCTGCAAGCTTCTGTCAGTGGTAATGTCAACTATTCAACTATATGAAGACTGCATTCGACATTATCAAAGCTGTCATACCAGCATGTGTTCACGTGGGTTGCTGGGCCCACATATTTAGTCTGGTTGGAGACACATGGCGGCACTGCTTTCCAGACGTGGATACGTTTGTGAACATGATGAAGAAGCTCTTTAGAAATTCTCGAGCCAAGACAGCCCTCTATTTAAGAATTCTTAAGGAATACGGCTTCGAAAAACGCAAAACTCCACCCGAACCTGTCCTCACAAGATGGTCTTCTTGGCTGAAGGCAGTCGTCCTACACTCTGAAAATTTTGTTGCATACGACAGCTTAATGAAAGAACTGGAGAATCGTGGTGAAGACACTCAGGCGTTCGATAAGTTGCGAGAACTAATGGCTGACGATTCCAAAAAAAGAATAAGCTCAGAAACTGCGATTTATTGCTGTGCTGTCAGAAAAAGTGACGGATACAATTCTTTTGATGGAGAGGCAGGAATTTGCAGCCCACACTATTTTTAATTATGCTCAGAGTTTGCTGCAGTGGCTCAGAGCTTTGGAAGCTAAAGATTTCATTCCTCAATGTCACAGTGAAGGCTTTGGCATTGCAACTAGCAAACGCATTACAGGTGAAATGGATTCAGCTGTTCTAAACTGCAAGGCTAAGTTGGTCAAGTACATTGAAAATGACCAAATGAAGTTTTTTGAAGCTGTCAGAATTTTTGACATTACTCTGGTTTCCACAGTGTCCAACGACATCACCAAGTACAAAGTAGTACCTGGCCTTGAAAACCCTAATGATGACCTCAAGTCTGAGTGGAACATCTACTTGGACAGCGTACCTACTACTCTGGATGCCACTATTTAGCTGCTCCCATTTTGGTTTGGAATGCAGAAGCGAATTCCAACTCTTGCAAAAATTGCACTCAGAAATTTGTCTGTGCCAATTTCATCAGTGGATGTAGAACGCTCATTCAGTGCGTACAACCAAATTTTGGCTGACAATAGGCAGAATTTGAAGCCAACTAGCCTGAAATATCTCACTGGACTGTATTTCAACAGTGGCACTTCAGCATGTGGTGACAATGCCTTTGTACCAGATGATGAATGAAAGTTCAAAGCAACATTTTTTTATCCTTTTGTGTGCACTCGTAGTGGACATTCTGGCCTGACAAAAAAAAATTATGTGCTTCGCGGAACACTGCTGGAAAAAATAAGGTCTGTAAAGTCTGAAAAAGATTTTTTTTAAGAGGAATTTTCGTCACAAGATTACGCTGAATCTGAGGATCGGAAAGGTTTTGCGAAGCACACCATTTTTTTGGGTAAGGCCTAAAATTTGATTTGTTCCTTGCTTCGGGAACTAGCAGTTTACTTTAATAGGAAACTACTTTGTGGTAACTGTAACGAAAACATGTATAATAGGTCTATGCCTATATTTATTTTTTAAATTTATTCTTTGTTAGGAAATGACATAACCAAAAGAACATCTCAACAATAAATGAAAATTAAGTGTCTTGTATGCTTAATAATAATAATAAACATTGTTTTTTTTCTGTAGTCTACCAAAAAAAGTTTGGAAAGAAATCTTGTCTGAACTTAACTTAATAGTGACAGTAAAAATAAGTAACCTAGGCATAGGCTACACATTTTTAAAATTGTTTCACTTGAACTGTTTGCTTCGCTTAAGCCTAAGGTCAAACAAAAAAATTGTTTGGTTACGGTTATGCAGTTAAAAAAATAGGGTTGGTAGGTAATGTTTTTACACTTTTTTTGTTAACTGAATCAGAAAGTCTTATTTCCAAAATTGTAATTTGTTATTTTTTATGTTCACTGAGGAACATTTTATTTTCATGAAGCCTTTGAACGATTTTTTTGTAGTAGGATGGAGCGTTCAAATAGGGAGGGGATTTCTTCTCCTTAGAAGAAAAACATGTTTAGGGTTGGCTCGTAAAAAGTAGGTCGGTCGGGTAGCGCAAACCAAACCATTTTTTTTGTTTGGCTTAACATAAAAAAGGCCTAGGCTACTAAGCTATTTCCAATATTTTTCCGTGGATAGCCTGTTAAAATCAATTAGATAATGTGTTAAAAAAATTATGTGTGTTTAAAATAAAAAATTTACTAATTGGTATTTTTTAAGCAACCAAACTAAACCGCATATTTTCTCTTAAAAATGTGCTTTTTGATCGCAATGAATCGCATCGCAAAATTAAGTCTTTGCATCACGGAATTTACGTGTCCTTGCCCACTGGGATGAAGAGTAACGCATCCAGTAACAACTGAGAAGCATGGGATTTTCAAATTGTGTACATAACGACTGACTGCAAAATGGACGACATGTGAGAGTTTTTTGTAAATTGAAGTAGATCACTACTTCAATTTACAAAAAAACTCTCACATGCGGCCTGAAGAAGGTGACTCACAAGTAACTTTACTTCACAAGTGACTTGCAACTCACAAGTAACTTTACTGGTGTTATCACCGAAAATTGGCCTGTAGTGCAACTTCTGACTGGGAATTTGTGCTGCAATTTTGGTTTGTGTTTGTCATACAACATGAATGTAAGTAATAGAATAAAAAACAAAGCAGACTATCTCTCAAGATTTTCAAGATTACTCATCCTTCATCGTACTGCCCCCTCGTTTCTAATTCTCGGCCCCAATCTGCACAAGGAGGTCCAAGATGGCCTAGGCAGAGTTGCAGGGACATGTCTGACACTTCTGCATCAGCTTATAAATTGTGACTAATGACCTAGCTGTCGACGCGCCATTAAGCCTCATCTCCCCCCCCCCCGCGAGTTGATAAATTTGGACGTAAATGCCTCTTTTATAAAGGTGTGGAAATGTGCAACTTTCATTGCTGTGAAAGGATGCTCGCTAACAGAGTGTTCTTTTAGCCACACCTGCACCTCCTGCAATGGGGCCCATCCCCTAGTGTCATGCTGTTCGAAGGCAGTTGGGGAGGCCTTCCTCAACGGTATCGGTCTGACTGGGCAGCTTCCGCTCTGATTGACGCTGATACTCTTGAATCGGAACTGCTTAAGCATCCGGATCAGGTTGCGGTTCAGGAGCCATTAGTGGCTTAGGCCTAGGTTTTCACACGAGTGTCTAAAAGCTTCCCAAAACGTCTTAATTTGTAAAAACTTGCTTTCTGCTAGACAAGAATCTGCTGTGGTCTCGGCCTTGCGGAGGAGGTGAGGAAAGGTTACGTCATTGGCCTTTTCCAGCATCCCCTGGTTCCGGTCTACAGAGTTAATCGACTGGGTGTCTCTACTGGAGAATATTATGGGAAGAAGCGATTGATAGTTGATCTCTCGTCCCCACATGAGGACCCCGACCACAGCACCATCAATGTACTTATTGATAAAACCAAATGTTCTCTTATCTATAAGAGAGTTGATGCCATCCATATTATTTTCTAAAATTGGCACTGACGCATTGCTGTGCAAGACTGACATTACGGATGCCTTTAAACTCATACCGATCCACCCACATCTTTGGCTACATGGTGTTAAATGGGATAAAGTGTATTATTTTTTTGTGCGATTAGTTTTCGGTTCTAGAAGCAGCCCTAAGATTTTTGATAAATTAGCTGTTGCTGTTTGTTGGATTCTGCAGCTCAATTTTGGTATCTGATTCCTGCTTCATCTACTCGATGCTTTTCTGGCTGTGGATGCTTCCGAGAGTGATGACTTCCGAAAGAAGGCACTCTTGTCTTTTGTGTTCAAGAAACTGCGGATTTCACTGGCCCTGCATTAGACTGTCGGCCCCACTCCTTGCCTTGATTTCCTCGTTATTATAAATGACGCTGAGAAGCTGGAGGCTCGTTTGCCAGAAGACTAGAAGTAACGCATTGGGAATCTGCTCATGAATTTCTACAAGACACGCCACTCAAAACACGAGTTGCTATCTCTTTCTGGGCCATCTTAATTTTGTCAAACGAGTTATTCCAGCCGGACGTGCTTTTGTCGCCCACTAGGTAACGATGGCTAAATTGTCCTATTACACCATTTTGTTTCCCTACCCAGCAACTGCAAGAAAGAGCTTCTCCTTTGGGGCACATTTCTTTTGTGTTGGAATGGCAACAGGAGTCGTTTCCAGAAGTCTGAAATAACAGATGCAAGTGATATGGATTTGCATTGCACTGCTAAAGCATTTGGGTGACTTGTAAATTTTTTGGGTCAATTCCTCGATTGTTTGTGGCTGCCAGAACTGCAGCCGGACAAAATGGGTTGGCCATTAGGACATGTGCAGTGAACTCTTTTCTGTCATCCTGGCAGCCCTCGTGTTGAGACGTAAGTGGCTGAGAAAGCATGTATGATTCAATTGTAGTAATTTGGCAACGGCGCAGGTGTTGTGTAAGGGGGGAACTCCGATTCCGAGCTTAATGGTCCTTGTGCGATGTCTGACCTGGTGCACTCTGCATGGCCGTTTTACTTTTTCAGCCCAGCTGCAACCTAATTGTTCTTCTCCCCTTTCCATACAGGGTGCTCACCAGGCTTATCTTCCCAACACAGAACTTCTCAGAGCAGAGTGTCCCACATTTCTTCAAGCTAATATGCCTTAGATGCTGTATTGGATGAGCTTTTTGAGGGTGCCCGTGCGGATATCGCGAGAAAGGCCTTAGAAACTGATTTCTACTTGTATCAATTCGTTTCTACCCACGCAAGGTTTCGGACATTTAGCTCCATTGGAACGTGCACCGGTGTCGGAGCAGTCGTTGATATTTTTTGTGGCTTATTGTCATACGGTACGAGGTTTGCAGCATGGAATGATTAAGCTGTACCTGTGGGGTATTCGTTTTACATGCATTAGGAAGGGATATGTGAACCCTTTATGTGATGTGATCGGCGTGCTTACCCTGGTTTACTATACCATCTTGCGTGCCATGAAGCGATCTGCCACACAAGCAAGGAGTCCATTTCTATTGGATTGCTGCGGGAGCTAGTCCATCAACTATGAATGGGAGCCTTTTCTCCATTTGTTGACTTCACAATTTCGACTGTGCGTGTGGTGGCATTGTTCGGTTTCCTGCGGTGTGGGCAGTTCACCATGGACAACACGTTCGACCTGGCCTTGAACTTGCCTTTGGCGTCAGTTCAGCTTGGCGACGATACTACAACGGCTTCTGTCAGTATGCGTGCTTCAAAGACGGACCCCTTTCGTCAGGGTATTAGCGTCCCTCTGTTACGTACCGGAACTTCCACATGCCCGGTTCACTCCTTTCCCGATTACTGCAGGCTGCGTCAGGGTCTTGGAGCAGTACCGGCGGAATACCTGTTGTTTGAAGATGAGGGAGTAACTTTGACACATACTTTTTTATTGCAAGGCTTAAGTGTTGTTTTAATGCTACGCAGAGCGAATTTATAAATTTGTAAGTTCAAAACATCGGGTGCAAAAAAAGAACGACCATTTCGTTTAAGCACTTCATCAAGACCAACTATATTTATTTCAGCTAGAGCAGATTTTCGATTTCGGGTACACGGAAAATGTAAAAAAACGGAAATGCATGCAGCACTTACGATCTTCGTTAAGATTTTTAAAACAGGTGTGACTAATTATTTTAGAAACATCTCAATCGATTAAAAATTAGCTAACGACAAGTGTACAACACAAGTTTAAATAAAAATAAGGGAATTCTAAATTTAAACTGCTGACATAAATTTAGATAAAATGGACCTATTTTTCCATTTCAACAACACTTCCCCTTGTTGGGCACTTCACAAAAAATGTAAACACATTTCATTAGGCTAACACACACAAAAAAAATTACTAAAAATGGAACCCATTTTTTTTTTCTTCACATGTATGTCCTTACATAGAAAAAAAAAACATTTAGAACTTGTCCCAACGATCCAGACTATTTTGACTCCAGGCCCATGGATGAGATATGTCCATTTGCTCCTTTCTTTGGTAGCACTTGGGTGAGAACATCTGCCACATTTTGATTTGTAGGGATGTACTCGAGGGAGAGAACGTTTTTGGACATCAGATCTCTGATGAAATGACACTTTAAGTCTATGTGTTTTGTTCTCTCTGAAGTTATCTTGTTTCTTGCAAGACACATAGCACCTTGATTGTCCACAAACACTGGTACAGGATTTTTCAGGAAACATATAGGTCCAGCTCTGACAGGAAATTTTTTGTCCACAACACCTCCTTGGATGGTGGATGGTGGAATGATTAGGGACGGGAAAGCCAAAGGCTCACAAGAAATAACTAAATACAGATGCAACCCTATTTACGTTGCCTTTTGGACTTATATGTCAAAAGGCAACGTAATACGTATCATTATTTCACGTTTAAGTGTACCATTCGTTTCACTTGGAGGATGGCGGAGCAAATAAGCGTCCATCCAGTGGCGATTGGAAAGTGTTTGTTTTTTATGTATATATGCACGTGTTAAATGCTGCCTGTGGACGTTTCCTTTTGACCGTGTCAGTCTGGCTCAGCGGTAGAACCTCGGCCTTTCATTTCAAAGGTCCTGGGTTCGATTCCCCGCTCAGGCAGTCTGACATA
>JAHWFP010106736.1:57836-86930 GCA_023313725.1 Lithobius niger
TGGGTTCGATTCCCCGCTCAGGCAGTCTGACATATAAGTCCAAAAGGGAACGTAAATAGGTTTGCATCTGTATTTAGTTGTTTGTTACCTTTTGTTTTAATTTAGGCTAGGCCTACATGTTTTACATTGTGTAGGCTAGGGTTAGTAACGGACAAATTTTTACTTTTATTTAGGTAAAAAAAATGTATTCCAATGTTTTCATTAGCCTACAAGTTTGTGTAAGCCAGAAAAAAAAATCGTTAAAAATCTGTAGCGATCGGTTCGGTTAAATCGGATCGGTACACCAATCAATTTGTAGCTGATCAGATTGGAATCTGTTCGGCAGAAAAAATTCTGATCGGTACAGCCTTAATGTAGACCAACAGTTCGAGTCTTTTTCAAGTATCGTAACACGTGCTTGATACATTGCCAATGTTGTCCAGTCGGGTGTTCATTGAATTGACTCAAATACGATGTCACGTAGGCCAGATCTGGCCGGTTCCATTTGCCAAGTACAAAAGCCTCCCAATGGCTTCTCTATAGGGTACCTTCTCTTCACCTTCCTGCAATTTTCTGTCACTGTTTTCTTGCTTCTTTAGCTTCATTCCAAGATCCATTGGTGTTGAGGCTGGTTTGGCATTAGACATACCAAATTTTTTTCAAAATCTCATCGATATATGCCTCTTGTTTAAGGTAGATCGTCCCATGTGGTTGTTTGTCCAGTTTCTTCCAGAGAGAATTTCTTTCGCTTCCCCTAAATCTCTGGCTTTAAATTTGGCTAGGATCTTGCTTTTGAAGTCTTTCAACACCATTTGGTTCTTTGCAATAATCAAGTCATCATCGACATAGATTCCTGCTATTAGGCCTACTTCCATATTGTGATAAACACAGGGGTCAGAAATTGACTCCTTTAGGCCTATATCCTTCAAAAAATTGTCTAGACATTCATTCTGCTCTCTTCTGGATTGGTGGAGACCGTATAAACTTTTTTCAAATTTGCACACATAATCGGCTTTAGTTTTATCAATGAAGGGGGGAGCTTGTTCCATAAAAATTTCCTCCTTAAGTGTGCCATATAAGTAGGCAGCCGTAAAGTTCATTTGGTGAATTTCCCACCCCAATTCAACAGCGAGGGCGATTAAGGTGCGGATTGTCTTCATCTTGATCAATGGTGAAAAAGTTTCTGAAAAACGAGCCCTTTTTTCTGCATGAAGCCATGTGCCACCAACCTTGCTTTGTAGCGCTCCAGGTTCCCTTCTTGGTCAAATTTCTTTTTTGAAGATCCACCTTGCCTTTATAATTTTCCTCCCTGGTGGTCTGGGCGCCAAAGTCCATGTTCCATTTTCCTTATGGTTTCCCATTTCCTCTTTCATGGCTTGCTCCCATTTCTCAGATTCTGTACCACTTAATGCTTCTTGTAATGTAAGAGAGTCACAATTTTCTTCTTCAGGCGGCTGCTTCACAGCGTTGCATTTCATTTGGAAATCCCTCTTGGCAGCTTGCCTTAATGACCTATGGACTGTGGGTTGCAGCTCTGGCAAAGGTAGGCTACACCTGTCCAAGTCATATTGCTCTTCGTTTATTTCAAGAAAGCCTTCCCTATTTAATGCACCGTCGTCTTGAAGGTTTTTAATTGTATCTTCAACCCGTGTGGCTGTTTGGGTTTGTGGAACTGGATCTTCTTGCTGTATTTCCACCAGTGCGACCTCTGCGAGTACTGGCGGCTCAGTTTGTTGCTCCCCTTCTGAGCTTACACACAGTGTCACTGATTCTTTGATGCACTCCTGCGAGCTTGCATTCTTCTTTAATTTTAACGGGAAAACATTCTCCTCAAATTTTACGTCACGACTGACAAGGATTTTGTCATCTTCAAAATCCCACAACTTATAGCCCTTGACACCATCTGGGTATCCTAGTAGAACTGTCTCCTTGGCTCTGGGATCGAGTTTGTGTTTTGCTACATGCCTTTCAACCACAGTCCACGCACGGCAACCAAAAACTTTTAAATGGCCTACGTCATTGTCTTCCTCACTCCACAAGCACATGGGGGTTTGTCCCAAAAGCGATCTTGAAGGGCACAAGTTTCTTACATGGCAGGCTGTAGTGGCTGCCTCTGCCCACTGATTTTGTGGTAGTCCCAACGGTATTAAATTGCATATTGTCATACCGAGCAAGGTTTTGTTAAAACGTTCCGAGACACCATATTTATCAGGATTTCCCGGAACAGTAAGAAATCTTCTGATACCCTGTAACTGGAGGTATTCATCAAACTCTTTGCTTCTGTATTCCCCGCCGTTGTCCGAGTGTAGGAACATTATTTTTACCTCCTGCTGATTTTCAACTTCAGTCTTGAACTGCTTAAATTTTTCCAGTACCTCCGATTCCTCTTTCATGGTGTACACTACCATATCTTGTGTAATCGTCTATGAAGGTGACTAAGTAGTTAGCCCCACCCTTTGATTTAAATGTGATTTTCCCTATCACATCGGAATGCATAACTTCAAGAACTCGCTTAGTTTTATGCTTCTTTTCTTTAGGGAATGGGGTTCGTTCAAGTTTCCCTTTCACACATGTCTCGCACAGACTGTTGTTTTTGCCATTTTCTTCATCAATTGTAATGAGCAATTCATTTTCTTTCGTTAATTGTTTAATCGCTGCTTTATGAAGGTGGCCCAACCTTTGGTGCCACAATTCTTCAGTCTCTCTTTTGGCGAGATAGGCTATTGGCTCGGTTTCGTCAATTCTATATAGTCTATTTTCTCTGTAAGCTGTCAACACTATAGAATTGTCTTCATCTGTGACAGTAGGCTTACCATTTTTAAAGTCAATTTGTAGGCCAAGCTCTTCAATCCTGCCCACTGACAGCAAATTACCATCCAAATCGGGAGCATATAAGACGCGGCTCAAAACAATATTTCAGCCTCCATTTTTATTTGAAAGGATAAAATTCACATCACCAATTCCTAATACCTTCAGCGTAGATTGGTTCGCGACTTCAACTCGTGACGGTCGCTCTACGAAATTAGAAATTTTGTCCCATTGAGATGTAATATGATCGGTGGCTGCACTGTCGAAATACCAAGCACTACTGATTTGTACCTTTTCTTCTGTTGTACGCAATAACTTCGTAACATCAGGTAGGCCTATAAGTATTGTTTTATTTGCCTTTTCAACCGATTTCTCGACTTCATTTTGGTTTGAATGTGATTTCGTTTGCTGTTTGGCGTCATTAGAGTCATTAAATCTACATTCTTTTGCTATATGGCCAAATTTTCCGCAACAGAAACACTTTACAGGACGTCTTCCCTTGTTAGGTTTAGTTTCTTCTTCAACATTTTTGCTGCTCGTTGTATTTGGCCATTTCTTCGGCAGTTGGGACGTCTTCCCTTTAGTGAACTAGGCTTTGGATCTTCTTCAACGTTTGTCACTTCATCTCTCCTAATATTCCTTTTTTCTTTGAGTAGTAATCTCGCTTTGACGATCTTCGTAGTCAGTTCGATTCTTTGTGCTCTAGGTTGAGTATGAGTGCTTCAAAACTTCTGGGTAGTCCCATCAACATAACTAGCGCAACTACACGATCATTGAAGTTGTAGGTACAGCTCGTTAGTTTCCTGTGAATGTCCATAACCCGAGCTAGGTAATCTGACATTCTTTCATTTTTGTTAATATTTACGTTAAAGAAACCTCTCATAAGCTGTAAGACGTGCAGCAGCCCATACTTGCAGTGAATTTTCTCAAGGTTTTCCTAGGCTTCTTTTGCTCTGCTGCACTCGCCAATATCGTCCAAAAAATTGTCTTCAACTGCTAAAAACAAAAATGTCAGGGCCTTCTCGTTTGATCTTCGTTCGGCGTCGGACATGGCGGCTCCATATCCGGGTTCAATTGCTTCCCACACCCCACGCTGCACTAATGCGTCTCTGGCACGAATTTTCCACGAATGATAATTTTCACTTCTCAGTTTGGGAATCTTAAATTCGTCCACATTGGTTGCCATTTTGTGGGTTTATGGTTTTTGCACAGTTCACTAGCACGTCTGCTGAACTTTACTCACTGTTCATTCGGGTGTGGTAGGCGTTGTCTTCATCTTTGTCTTCGTATCGTAATGGCTCCTCTTACCGATGCACAACTTTACTTCTTTTCCAAGCGTCTTCAAGAAAAAAAGCCTACAAACTCACTGTGGAAACATGTCAGGGTCCATAACCTATTGTTTTTATGCTACGCAGAACGAATTTATAAATTTGTAAGTTCAAAACAATGGGTGCAAAAAAAGAACGACCATTTCGTTTAAGCACTTCATCAAGACCAACTATATTTATTTCAGCTAGAGCAGATTTTCGATTTCGGGTACACGGAAAATGTGAAAAAATGGAAATGCATGCAGCACTTACGATCTTCGTTAAGATTTTTAAAACAGGTGTGACTTATTATTTTAGAAACATCACAATCGATTAAAAATTAGCTAAAGACAAGTGTACAACACAAGTTTAAATAAAAATAAGGGAATTCTAAATTTAAACTGCTGACATAAATTTAGATAAAATGCACCTATTTTTCCATTTCAACAACATTAAGCAGCTTATTACGCAGCTGAGCTGTGCTCTGTACAGCAGCCATTCCTTCCGCATTGGTGCTGCAATGTTGACTGCTAAAGCCAACATTGAGGAACATCTCATCCAAACCCTAGTTAGGTGGGCATCGTTGTTATTTACGTTATATCCACACTAGTGCTTCAACTTTGCATGCCGCACAGGTGAAGCTGAGTCGTGTATGAAAACGTGCCCTGGTGATAAGCTGGGCAGGCAGAGCAAGTTGCCCCTTTTCGGTTTTTGTGTTTATTAAGGCTGCACCGATACCGATTCTGGATCGGATCGGTTGCCGATATTCGCGTTATCGGTGTCGGCAACTTTCACGTAAATATCGATAACTTCGCAATCGTTCGAGATTACGACACGTGGTTCGCAGCATTTTGCTCAGGAAATCGCGGAGTATCTTCCTAGCTCGGTTTTAACTCCGAGTTACTATTGGACAATTTTTTAATTTTAATAATTATTGAACTTTTGCAGAAAACTACACTGTTGATGAAAAATTGGGGATATAATTTTGGATATCAGTACCGGTACGGCTAAAAGTTTAAAACCGTATCGATATCAGTATCGGTTCGATAAAGTTGGTATTGGTGCAGCCTTAGTGTTTATGCTTTGCTGTGCTATAGTGGAGCATGCCTCGCCGTGCATCAGTGTTTGCATTCTGCATAATTCGCAGAGGATCAGTCATCGCATTAAACTGCTGCGCTGTGCTTTAGTGTTTACGTTTAGCCTGCCTTGCCGTGCTTCTGTTTTCGAGGTTAGCCTGCTTTGCCATGCTTCAGTATTGCATTTAGCTTGCTTGCTGTGCTTCAGTATTATTTTGCCTGCTTGCCATGCGACAGGGTTGGCATTATGCCTGCTTAGCGAGTGCCAGTGAGACAACCGTTTGCATCCTCTGTTATAATCGTCAGTGGTTTTTTTTAGCCGCATTTTGTGTTGTGTTTTGCGTAATACTCCAGTGCCTATCGTCGATCAGCTATGCCTTTTAAGTTTTTAGTTCAGTTCTTTTAGTGAAGCAGTTAAAGTTCTTCATAATGAAAGCATTCCAGTACGGTATAATTTCTCGATAAAAATAACGTAGAGCAAACAAAATTAGGTTAGAGTAACTTGTGGGTATTGCCGTCGACTCGAATTATGATGAAATTGAGCGTTGGAATTCAATTGAAAATTGTTCACGGGTTTATTTTGTTAGGCTACAGGCTAAATTCTGTATCTATTGCTAAGAACGAAAGTATACATTACCTGTGTCCAACCTACCTCCCCTACCTTCACATACCGTAAGGAATAAAATGATGGCCGCTTTCGCCCATTCGGCTGTATTATAGGGAGGAATCGCACTTGTGCACTTCGGGTTAATGAGCTGGCTGGATTTTGACAAATCACAGTGGCAGAATTTGTCCTGAAATTCCTGATTTTTGAAAATTTGTCCTGAATGCCCGTATTTGTTTGTCTTGAAATTCATGAAATTTATCGAACTTCTAAATACCAGTGGGATGGCCCGGATCTCCATCTCCGATAAATGAATTGTCATTCTGGACACTTCTTATGTGGAACATGGAATATTCTTGAACATTAGACAAGCTAACTTACAAGTGGTGAGATCACTAGGCCACTCTCCTCCCACTTTGCGGTAAGGCCCTCAGAGAGAAGCTGCTGAGGGGGTCGGTGTCGGGGACAATGGCTCCAGGTAAACCACTGTGATACTCTCCCCCTTCCCTGCAAAAATAGGAGTGTCAAACCGTTCTGTGATAGGATGAGAGAACAAAAAATAGCAATCAAAACTCGAAATGGTAACAGCTAGAAATTTACTCACTCTGTGAAGGTTCTCAAAGTCCTATCTCAAGGCTAAAAGTAAATCCTGTGAAACTAATCCTACAAATCCTATAAAAAGTTTGGCACATTTACATTCGATTGTTTAGGGAAATCCATGTTGATTTGCGAAGACAAAATGTGGTGCCTCAACTTAGCTCAATGGGAAACTTGCAAAATTTGCAACCTGGACAGAGCGGCATATAACAGGCCCAGACCAACATAGTGTGAGGTGTCGGCAGCCGTGCGTCCAGGGTCAGAAAGATCTGGTTGGCCATAAAGAGGTCATCTCCGTGCATGAGAGAAGCGAAATCGAGGATGCACTGCCCCCGGCTGCCTCATGGTTGCCCAGAGTGGGACTGGGTAGCAAATGGCTCCTGTGCCATTTAGAGAAATGATGGAGGAGGGACGCCATGCGTTTTACCAAATATTCAAGCCTGACCAGTCTTGAGAGCGTTCTAAGGTCCCAAAGCATTGTCCACGAAGATCCCCAGGAGCCTTTGCGTATTCTGATGTTCTACTGGCTCCGAAGTGCATTCTTCAACACACCTATTTCAAGGAATGACTTTTTTTAAATTTCTTTCTTGGATGGTGTGAGTCTTTTTTTTTCGGTGGGAGTGGTGCAGGGGAATAACAACGGCTTTGAAAATGCAAGTAAGGGGAAGGAGAAAGAAAGAAGGGAATTTGTGGTTGAAAGGAAGCTCACAGTTTCCTCTGGTGAGCGGTAAAACCGAAACCCATGGGGCACCAAAATTGTGGCAACCAAAGGGCATCTGTGCCATGGTACAATGGCAGTATGGCTAGTCTGAGCCTGTGGTTGCCTACGCGGTGGCCATTGAGCAAATTAGTCAAAAATCATGTTCGAGTTCCACCAACCCGATTTGATACATATTTTTGTTTTCCAAGGTGTTCGATGATAAGTTTAGGCACTAACTTCGTCAGGGTATGGACCAGATCTTCATCCCCGATAAATAAATTGTCAATATGGACACTTAATAATAGTAAACATGGGTTTATTCTTGAACATTGGACAATAGCGTTGGATCGGTTTCATTTTTTTGACTTCGGTTCCAGTTTCGGGTGTTACGCCCACAAAACCGCGGTTCCGGTATTGGTTTTTGCTACCATCCACCCCAACCAGCTAATTCTAGTTTTTCAGTCTTGTGACAGTAGTATTGCTAGTTTCTAACTCCTGCTTTCACTTTCAGCAGCGTCATAGACCATGAAGTTATAGAAATAGAGATTGACGGTGCACGAAGCACCCACCCATGGCACAGTGTAGCTGTTGCACCATTTTCCTCTACTATTTTCTTTTTAATAACTAGGATCTTTGCTGTCATTTATACGTAGAAAATGATAGTTATTAAAAAAAATAGAAAAACAGATCAATTTTTGATTTTTCGAACACCGTACGAAAAACTGACACAAAATCCAAATCGGTTTCGGTTGTCAGTAAAAACCGAAAATTCGGTTTCGGTTACCGACCCATCCGTATTATTCTCAGTACAACTCACAACAAACTGCAAGCTGTGAGTCTTCTGTTATCCTCCCACAACAGATCATACACTGAAGGTTGGGTTACTGTTTCGTGTGCTCATTCACGAAAATGACATCATCATTCTTCTAGCAACCAACAAACATTCAACCACCTCTACCACTTCTTCTATGGATGTCAACATGTTGACTCGCCCCGAAGAAACGCCGTAAGGAAATCAACGCTTCGTCTATCATGTCTCATTCGGAATTTGACTCGGCATCAGCTCTTAACGATTCCACCAACCGAAATTCGTCACAACACTCGTCCAAACTAGAGACCCCACGAATTCAAGTTCTCTTCATGCACATCTTGACATTTCTTATGCTGAAGATGATGACGACAACTCAACCTTCCTCACACTACAAAAGAAACCGTCCCCAGCTTTTTTTTTGCTAAAGTCATCGCCCGAAAACATCGAACCCACAATAAATCATGGCCTCACAACTGGCTATGACAACTGTTATCGTGACAAGTCCCACAAACCTCGACCTATTCTAAACTATGGAAAGGACATCATCACTCTCCAAGCACGAAACAACTCTTCCCTGCTTGTCATCTGTACCACTCGTCCTCATCGACTCAGCTAGTGTCGCAACTGATGATCTTTGACGGACTGTTTTCTTTCACCACTCCCATCCTTAGTGTTGAGCGGTATTCCGGTTCTCACGGTGTACCACGGTACCAAAAGTGCAACGGTACCAAATACCGTGCATTGTCAAAATACCGGTATTGTTTTAATATGAAAAAAGGGGTAAAATTATAACAATAGTTCAGTCAGTTCTTGTGTTGTAGGGATCAAAGCAGTGTAACAAGGTGAGTTGGCTATGGGCTTTGTGACAGATGATAAGTATGATGAGGTATGGAGGATGGCAGCTGAAGTGTGTTTGGACAAAGATGACTTTTAGTTATACGTGGTTGGTTACTGGTGGAAAGGAAGCTACGGCCGAGCAAGGCTTAACTGGAACAATCGTTAACAATCAGCGGTCTAACAATGCCAAACTGGGATCAGTGAACCATGGGGTGTACTCCAAGTTTCAAACAAAGGTGTTGGCGACTGGGAACGACTTGGGAATTCAGCGCAGTGCAAATGGTGGAGTTTCTGGAACAGAGAAAGGAAATGGGAAGCCAACGACATACCAGGAAGCCTTATCTGGGCGAAAGAGTGTTGGTAGGTGTGGTGCTGTGGAGGGCTCAGCATCTGAAGATGAGTATGAATTAGGCCAGGACCGTCGAGATAAAGCCTGGCTAAAAAAAAATTGTATCGGGGGGGGGGGGGGGCTATCTAACTTTAAAATGGAAAATTCGTTAGTTGTCATTGCCGAACAGGCTGGCAGGCTGTTTTTTATTCAGCATCTTAGGGATGCCTTGGTTGAAGTGGTTGACTTGAGGTGTATAACGGGAGTTTGTTAGCTCCGTGCCGACAATGTCTTTCAAGTTGAGTTTGCAAATTATGAATCCAAACTTAAGGTGTTAAGGGCACGAACACTTTTTATTAATGGTTTCCAATCAACTATACATGATCTTCATTCTCGGACAATCTGGATAAGGATCCACTGGTTGCCCATGGAGGTTACTGCTACTGACATTGGGAGTGCCCTTCACAATTATGGGTCTGTGGTCAGTGTAAAGCAGGAGGTCCTCAATATGGATGGATTACATCAATGTCGTTCCGGCATATGGCACCTTGTGTTGCAGCTAAAGGATTCGGTGATGTTAGATGATGTCCCCGACATTATTGGCATGCGAGGCGTCCCTGCTCTGCTGGCGGTTGCGGATAAACCCCTAAGGTGCCTAAAATATCACACCGTGGGCACCTGCGCAAATTTTGTCCGCGTATTCATTGTGGGCAGTGTCATGCTTTAGTGATGAAAGATGCCCTCTGTGTCCATTTGAGAAGACCAGAACCTGAACCAGGATCAGATGCAGTAGTATCCAGTGGTTTGGGAGTGAGTGCTGACAGAGTACAAGACAAAGTGCAAGACAAAGCGCATGATAGTGTTCAGGAATATCTACCTGTTGTAAATGTGTTACCAGGTGTTGCGACAAACAACCAAGAGGCAGGCTGGGAGGTACAACAACCACGAAGGAGGAAGGAATCCAGCAAGTCACGTATGGCAAGTTCTCCCCCATCCTTGAAGCTACTGGCGATGGAAAAAGCAAATAGGTTTGCACCGCTCGCTTCTGAGGCTAGTGAATGTGTGACAGAGATGGCGACGGATGGGTCTGACCGGTCTAGAGTATCCACCCATATTGACCTAAGTGGCACTCAGTCTGTGGGAGCACGTATTGATTTGGTGGGCTTGCAATCGGTCGTTCCAGTGGGTGCTGTTGGATCACCTCTGAATGTGGTGTGCCCGCAGGTGGATGAATGTGCTTGACCGGAAACAGCTAGCCGGGGAGAGAAGTTAGACTGACCAAGAGTGAGCTAGGTTGGGGTTTGGGTTGGGCTTACAAACTAGGCAGCCTTCTACATAGGTTGCCCTACGAGGTGTAGCTGTAACTTGCTAACTAATACAGCAAGGCTACGTTATCCTCGGTCCTTAAATCTACTTAAAAGTAGGGCCGAATTAGGTTTGCTGGGAACCTAACCATACTTTACCCCGTTTGAAGAATCACGAAACAAATGAATGCTGTAAAGAAACAAGGCAACTCAACAGATTAGACTTCACATGACACACTTAATAGTTATAGGAGCATCCTGCAACTTACAACTTGGACTAAGTCCAAATACACCAGAAAAACCTACGAGGCAAAGAAATTAGTCCTCAAGTAGTCCTAAGTTCCCATAGAACCCCATGACGGAAAGAAGGAAGGAAGAGAGAAGGTGTTGCTGGGTCAATCCCAGTCGGCGAAGTGAAGTTTATTTCTTCATGAATTTACCACCACAGGTTCAACAATATAACAGGTTTGCACTCACGTGCGCATGCAGAAAAACATCAATGATGCCCTCTAAAAGGACTGAATTTACTAAACTATTTACATACTTAAGGCCTACTGATACATCATTTACACACCAGTTAAGTCCACCTGAGATATCAAAACCCTCTTAAGAAGGCCATCCGAGATATCGCGTAGCTTAAATATAAAGATTGCTCATTAAGTTACCATAGCAACGAGGTGTAGCAAAATAGAATACGGTTAGACTGAAGACGATGCCTTTCTAAAAATTCCAGGTAAAACCCATTTATTTTTGCTTATTTTGTGCATTTATTCAAAACTTCCTTGTTGTTAACTTCCTTGTTAATGCAACTGACTGTGAATTGCTAACTACGTAGCACTTTTCCCCCCAAATTACGCATTTTACAACCTCTTTAACAAGCATCAACAAAAATACGTATTTAATCTTATTTCGCTAATTCACCATTAAACATACTCGTAAACAAACTAAAATTAAACAAAGTTTATCCTACGTATTTTGTAGGCTTCTAAACTAAACTTCGCGAAATTCGCGACAGCGCTCGACCAGTGGAGGTAGATCTGGAGTGCATTCAGTCGATGTTCCGTACACTTGTTGACAATGTTTGCATGCAATCTGCACAATCTTTGTATGTAATTCATGAACAGCCTAGTGATTCGGGAATGTTAGACATAGGTTAAGTGGTAGTTTTTTTGCTTTCACTTTATGCTCATGGAACATGAGGGGGGCAAGAAATAAATTGGAAGACATTGATATCTGAGCCAGAATGTTAACATTTTAGGCCTTGTTGAAACAAAATTGCCAGTGGGTAGCATACATTTGCTTCCGGGCTGCAGTGGCCTTGCTGGGCCTGGGAACTCTGGGATAAGGGTTTTCATTAGGGATTGGGTTCCCTTCTCTCTCATCCCCATCCCCTCTTGTCCTGGAATTGACACATGTGTATTTAGAATTTGGTGGAGTTCATTTTGGCTTACTGTTGGGTTCATTCATGTTACCGGGGTCATTTTGAAGAATGAGTGGGTGAGGTGGGTTGGGTCTCTTCCGGGACCTTTAGTCTTAGTAGGGGATTTCAATGCACATTACTGACTTCGGGGCAGTCCACGTTGTGATGCTCAGGGTAGGGTGTTTGCCGACTCCCTAGAAGATTTAAATTTAGAATTTATTCAGAATGGTACGCCGACCTTTGTCAGGCGTTATGGGGGAACTATACAGGAATCTGTGTTGGATATGTTTTTATGTTACGCTAGTTTGACATATTTGTTTTAGTTCTAAGTTTCGCAGGATTTGAGGGGCAGCAACCATTTCCCGGTGGCGCTGTCTCATTCCAGGTGGTCAGTTTTCCCTCCCATGGAGCATAGATGTTCCCAACACCCAGTTATTGAGTCGTGGGATTTTTCCCCTTGGATGAAGCGCTGGGTTAGGAAAAAGGGACGAAATAACAGGGTGCTCCCTGAGAAGTATAATAGCTCTCATCTTGCATGGTGGACCCCTGTGTGTATGAGGGCTGTTAAAGACCGCCGTATTGCTTGGCAACGGTTTAAGCGTACTCATTCTGACTCGCGTTGGCATGAATTTGTGGGAGTTTCAACTGAAACGAGGTTTATTTTGCGGAAGGAAAAGGCCTTGTATGGTTCTAGGGTATGTGTGAGCAAGTCTCTCGGGGTCTTCCTCTTTCTCGTGTGTGGGCTTTAGTGCGCCCACAGGATCGAAGGGCATCAATCTCTTGGGTCATTGGGCAGGCTGGAGGTGTGCTCCGCGGTTTGAGTATGGCTGAGGAGTTCAATAGGAACTTTTCGGCTGTTTACAGCTCTGCTAAGGGGCCTCCACCGCCGGATGTGGCTGACGACTATGCTCCTCAACTGGATCTTCCCTTGTCTATGGTTGAACTAATGGCAGCCTTAGATGCCTGCCGGTCTAATGGTGCTGTTGGCATTGACTGTGTCTCTTATGCCCAGCTGAAAGGACTTTTTAGTGGAAGGGCGAGCTGAGCTTTTGGCCTTCTTTCAGAGCCGTTTTGACGGTGGAGTTATCCCTCAATCTTGGCTTTTTTCGGTGCTCTCCCCAGTCCTTGGCAGGGGTGGGCCAAAAACTATTGTGGTGAGTTATAGACCAATTGCTCTGCTTTCATGTGCCCGGAAACTCTGAGAGGATTCTTGTCCGCAGGGTAACCTGGCAGGTGGACAACTCTGGGAAACTATTTGAGGCACAGTTTGGTCTCAGGAAGGACAGGAGCGCCCAGGATGCGGTCTTGTACCTTGAGTCGGGTATTCGGGAGGCCTGGCTTGATGGTTGTTTTGCCGTTGCTGTTTTCCTTGACATCAAGGCTGCTATGACATGGTTGATGTAGCCTGGGTGGGGCACGCCATGAGTGGCCTGGGTGTCAGTAGAAAATCGGGAAGGGCTATCCTGGCTGTCCTTGGTACTCGCTACTTCGCAACTCGGGTAAATGGTTTTTGGTCTATTGTGGCATCCACTGACAGAGGTCTCCCGCAGGGGAGTTGTCTAAGTCCGGCCCTTTTCACTGCCGCGATTAATGCCATACTTATTGAAATGAGCCGCTCAGTCAATGTGGTTGCATATGCTGACGACGTGGCTCTGTGGGTTACTGGCACTGACTTGCCTTTACTTCTTGGTATACTTGAGAATGCTATTAAAAGGGGTTCAACTGCACTTACTGCCAGAGGACTGGCCCTGTCTGCAGCCAAGACAGAGTTGATGATCTTTCGCCGGGGCCCACATGTCGTCGGTGCCATTACAGTCAATGGGATGGAGGTCAGGTCAAAGCCTAAGATCAGATACTTGGGGTTTTGGTTGGATCCTGAGGTAACTTGGGTGAGTGATGTCGCCTTTGTTAGGGAGTATATTGTATCGCGACGGCAGGTTCTGAGGTCCTTTGCCACGAATAAATTGATAGCGAAACGTTATGTTGTGTCTTCCTTTTTTAGAGCATTTATCCGAGTCTGCACGAACTTTCATCTCCCCCTGCTTGCAAGTTCGAAGCAGGCGGTACAGGGGATCCACGTGGCTTTGAATGACTGTTTGCTTACCGTCTACTCTGATTTTGGCCCTCCTTATAGAGACGAGGGAAATGCCAGCTGATTTGCGAGCCCAGAAACTTCTTCTGCGCCTTTGAATGAGAGCAGTTGCCAGAGGACCACAGGACCCACTTGCTCGTGTTCTGCTGGATTACACCACATTGGGCAGGAGTGCACGGAATTTGCTGGGTGCTCCTGGTCAGGGTCCACCATTAATTTTGGAGGATCAACTCAGGGTCTTCCCAACCCCTGTTATTTTACGACACCCTTGTTCATGGGCTTGGTGCAGTACAGCTCTGGGCATGGTGTCTTTGCAGGCTGATGCCAATTGGCGGGGCTCTACGCAGGTATACTGTGATACTTCGTTCCATCTGGATTGGTATGAATGGGGTGTTGGGATTGCTATTCCAGAGTTTCATCTGGAGTTCAGTTACTTCCTCCCTAGTCTCCCTTCGGCATTTGTGGGTGAGCTTGCGGCAATTTCTGTGGCTCTAGACATTAGGTTTTGTATCTTATCTGACTCAGCTGCGGGTATTGGGTTCCTCAGACGTAGCTTTTGTTCGTTGGAGGTTTCACACCCAATTCTAATTGAAATTGGGTGGAAACTCTTCTGTGCCTCGCAGAAAGGTATCTCCATTTCTATTTTGTGGGTACCGGGTCACAATGGTATTTTTGGGACCGAACTGGCTAACGATCTGGCTAGCCGGGGATTTGAGTCAAGGATCAACGTTGTGCGGCTCCCGGTGGGCCCGAAGGATTTGCATTCCATGTCTGCTGCTGCTTTGTATCAGAGTCATTGGCAGACTAGATGGGAGACTGGACGTACTCTCTTCGGTTTGCATCCATCAGTTTCGTACTGGTTGCTTTGGGTCGACTGTCTCGAAGGGATTCAGGGCTTATTTCTAGGTTGGAGACCGGCATGTCCAGCTGTGGTCGCATCTACATCGGTTAGGTTTAGGGTGGTGTGGATCGTCACGGTGTGCCTGTGGTACTGGTGAGGAAACAGTTGCACTTTTTGTTTTCTTGCCCCCTCTGGGTGGCGCTGCGTTGACTGCCTCTGAGTAACAGGGATGAACCCTTGAGCATGGCCTTGAGTGTGCCACCACGCTCGAAGGGTCAAGGGGATTTTCTTCAGACGGTGCTCGGATTTTGTCGGGCAACGGGTCGTTTCTATTAGGAATGGTTTTCTCTTTCCTTTCTCTTTCTCGCCCCCCCCCGTCATCCGGTTGAGCTCTTGGCACTTGTATATTGGGCACTTGGTACAGTAGTTGTGTATGTGGTAGGTGTACGGTGTGCTACCCGGGGCTTATTTGTGATTTGTGATTAGGGTTTAAGTAGTTCGTTGAGTAGGTTAGATTGAGCAGATGATGTGTTAGGTCGTAGTGCTCTTAATAAACAATCAATCAATCAGTGTAATAATCAGTTAAAAATCAACAATGGCAAAATTGAAGCCAAATTTGTGTAACTTTGATGCTACAACCTACAGAACCAACAGAAAAATAAAATTGAGTTCAAAGTTCAGTAGCCTACTTGGTGATTATTTTTTATGTGTATTTTTGGATGGGGGAGGGAATACGTAAATGAAATTGATGATTCCATTTCCAACCTTATTTAGTTTGATTAGGCTACTTTAAAAAGTACCGTTGGTACCAGAGGTACCAAAGGAAGTACCGCCAAATTTTAAGAACCATTAAATACCGATTACCGCGGTACCTAGGCTGGTACCGGCACAGTCGCACAAATTTTGGGTACCGCCCTACACTACCCGTCCTACTAGTTCACCACTGCGGGTCGTCGCTCCCACACCTGTTGACAAGATGACAGACTGTCACACCAAGACAAGACTGTTTCCTTTCTTTGTTTTTGTTCACCTTTGTTAGTCCGCCTTGCACCTGAAAGCAAGACAACGAACAAGGCCTCCTCAGCAAAAATTTTCTCTAACCCAGTCGCCTCTCCCGCTTGCCGCAACTCCTGCCTGCTCACCTTCAGAAGACTACATGGCAAGAGTCATCCCATTAGCTCAAACAAAAGTCTACTAGGCCAAGGAAACGCAAGACAAGCAAGTCATCCAACAGGACTGCATCATTGACACCACACTGGGCTCCGTTGTTCGCCTCTCCTGCTGTTCCCTCCTCTGCGTGTTCACCTCTAGAAGACAACATAGCAAGTGTCATCCCATTCGAACAAATGGAAACACAAGGAAACCAAGGTGTCTGACAAGTCTGCATCATTGACGCGTCTCTCTGCTCTGTCAATTTGCCTCTCCCACTTGTCACCTCCTCTACCTATTCACCTCTAAATAACGGCAAGAAATGAGCCACATCATTGACACAAACGAAAACACAAGAAACTAAAGTCGCCCAACTAAATGGCAACATGGCAAGACCGCTTCCATTTGCCTCAATAGATGACAACACCCACAGGCTATAACAAGACTACATCGCAGACACATCACTCTTGTTTTGCTGGTTCGACTCTCCTGCTTGTCACTCCTCCTGCCTGTTCGACTTTAAAAGACAGTATGTCAAGAGTCATCCCATTCGTACAAACGGAAACAAAAGGAAAGCACATCACCACATCATTGACACCATACTCTGCTCTTCCTGTTTGTCTCTCCTGCTTATCGCCTCCTCCTTCTGTCCATCTCCTGAAGACAGCACGGCAAGGGTCATTCCATTCGTACAAACGAAAACATAAAAAATCAAAGTCGTCCAACAAATGGCAGCTTGGACTCCTCACTTTGCTCTGTCCGTTAACCTCTTCTGCTAGTCGCCTCCTCTGCCTGTTCACCCCTAGAAGACAGCATGGCAAGAGGTCTCATTCGTACAATCGAAAATACAAGAATACAAGCCGTCCAGCAAGACTTCATCATCGACACCTCACTCCGTCCTGTCTGTGCGCCTCTCCTGCTGGTCGCATCAACTAAATACCAAAAATGGCAAGACCGCTTCCATTCACCGCAACAGATGGCAACATGACAGCACCCGTAGGCTCTTCGGGGGTCCGTCACCCAATTAAAACAACCAATTGTCCATCCGGCTAAACGGAAGCAGATGAAAACTAGACAACGAGTATGGCCTCATGATCGACACATCACCCTCTACTCGTTCACCTCTCCTGGTTGCCTTAACAATTTGACACCCCAGCTGAAGCACTGGAAAGCCATGTCTACATATGAACTTCCTGCTTTACCACCTCCATCCGTCCCTCATCATTACCTTTTCCGTATGACCACTCTTCTTTCTCTTCCTGAAACGGAAGTACAAGAAAACCACGTCAACAAACATACCTTCAGCTCTCACCACTCAACCAAGTGTCTGCCACTGCACTGGGACCCTCACCGTCACCACCAGCATCTCACAGCTTGTTGTCATTTTCGCTTCTAGCCCCTTTAAAATGACACTGAACTGAATTCTCTGTGCCCGACTGCCCCTCGCCGACCACCGTGTACTGCACTTTTGGGCTCCAACGTTTATGGATTCACTGCCTGTTATCCTTTACTGCCTACAACTTGGTCTATTGGTGTTTGCCCCTCGCCTCCTTCTTTCTCTCGTCGACTATCAAACGACTATTGTCTGCCGATCATCCTTCCCAGCCGACTGTCCCTCACCGCCTGTTGTTGCTAGTCCTAAATGTTCTTCGGTGCCTTCAGTCCTCTACTGGCTGCCAGTGTTGAAACTATACCTCCTACCCTTCTCTTCACGACACTGGACATCACCTACGCAAGACATCGTGTCACCGACATAAGGGTTCTGTCGCCAACACAAGACTGCATGTCGCCAACACAAGACTGCATGTCACCAACACAAGACAGCATGCCATTTAACACAAAATATCATGTCACTGTGACAAGAAATCAAGTCACGAACTCAAGACATCTGTCGCCAACTTTCTGTCTCCGACACAAAAACATCACGTCAACGACAACAAGACACCATGTTGCCGACATCGATCACCAACAGGTGACAGCAACTTACAAACATACCTGCCAGCACAACACCTCGGGAACTCCGCAAAGATCATTGGATCCTTCAGCTATTGTCAGCATATCACAAGACCCAAAGATCCTTGAAGCTGCTGACTGGCATTTTTCAACAAAACTCGCACAACAGCAGGATGAATCATGTCAAACCAACAACCCAGCTCTGTTTACAAGCCTAAAACCACACACAGAATCATCTGGTCCACTGACTGAGCCACTCAACACTAGGAAGCTGCAACACGATGGCAAGATCTACCACTCCATACGACACCTGAATGGCACACAACTGCCAAACCAAAATCTCATTCCCCAAGTAAAGCCAAATGTCCGTCGAAACGACACACTCGTCATGATTGGAACTTTCCTATCGCTTTCAAATCTCTGCAAAGGTCCCATAAAGCATCCACAAACCCACCATCATCATTAAAGGAACAGTGGACATCAAATTCCACAGCAGATGAAGTCAACAATCCCTGCCCTTCAGAGTAGACTTCACAGCAACGCAAGACATGATCACAATTTGGATCAAAATGGACATCATCAACACTTACAAAGACCTTACCATTGACCAAACTAAAAACTCCACGTGTGCAACCACGCTTGAATACGGACCAATTTCAACGCCTCGTGATTTCCACGACAACATCAACATCACTGAAATCCATAAGGCTAACCCCTGGAGAAGTCAGACATTCCTCACGTATCAATACATCAAAATTATGTCTACTCCAGAAAACGGATAACATCGTCTAGGACCCATTGCCACTGCCAGGCATGTCGTCCAATCCCCTTAAGCACTGGAAACTGACACCACAAGACAGATGTCCTGAAGCAGTTGTTCTGAAGCAGATGCCAGAGACAATCCAGTTTTCAATAAAATCAAAAGTGTAACTTTATGGGGGAGGCCAGCTCGTAACCCTGGGGTACTCGTCATGGGGTGCCCACCACCTTAATTGACGAGGTCTCCTGTAAATGCAACAAATTTACAGGTAGTCTATGTTTCCGAACGGTAATAGAAACGGTATTTTACCGGCCCTCCCCCGGGACGGCTGAAAATTGTTTCTGTTGCCTAGTAGGGAACATAGATTACCTGGACCTACCCCACCTCCCCTCTTGAATCACCCGCATGACAAATCAAGAGGGAAAAGATGGCAGGCCGGCCACGCTTGCATGCTTTTATAGAGGGGCTGCACATAGCGCATGCACAGACCGGGTTACGCAGCTGGCCGATTGTCGCAACTCAAAATCCTCCAGCAAGAAAGAGCATACTTCAGGGAAATATGCAATAAATTTATAGGTAATCTATGTTTCCTACTAGGCAACAGAAACAATTTTCAGCCGGCCCTGGGGAAGGACCAGCGAAATGCAGTTTTTTATCCAGAAATGTGGTGCCCATTTTCACTTTAAAAAAAAAACCCTTAGACTTTCAGACATTTTCAGGTTTACCTTTCCTTCCGGACGATCTGCCTACCGATTTAGATTGGGGCCTTGGATACAAAACGATGCCTCAGACCGCAAAAGGTTTTAATCTGTTCCCTGGTTCTATCATTTAATTATTCTCGAAAAACGAAGTGGAAGTACATTTTCTACAACAGCATCATAAACTTTTCTTGTTTTCTCAACTGCGTATTATTTTATCTTGCTCACCATTCTTGTGATGTTAAAAGAAATCATTAAATATTTTGAGGTAAAATTGTGAGAATGTGTTAATAATATACGACAGGAAGTGGGATGTACAGGGGGAACATATGGGTAGAAGCTAACTCCAAAGGAAAAAATTTCCGTAGGATAACAAAAAAAAATGTGTCAGCTTAAGTATTTTAAAACGTACCTCCAATCTGGAGTCATTCTTGTCACGTTACTTGTTGAAGGGGTGTAAAGATCTGCAATATGCCCCTCAGAAAAAAATATTATTTATGCCACTGTGTTGCCCCTGCCCTCTCTGAGGTCTGTGCATGCCACTGCATGCCAACGTCGTGAGTGTGTTTATGCATGTTGAGTCATGTAGACTCGTAACAGGATGTGCATTTAGGCTTAGTGGGAAGATCCAATTAAGTGTGAACTTTGTGGTAAGGCATGTTAACAGAAATTGTTTTGTACATATTGTTTACTTTCGATGTGTACTAATTTGTACATTGAAATAAACAGAAATCTTTTAGGAGAAAACTTGTATGTGTGGAGAGTATGTCAAGTGTTTACGTAAAAAGTGACTTAAATATTGCAGGTGTTTGCACAGTAAGGAGAAAATCTTTCGAGTGATATGTGTGTTACAGCATTTTAAGTTTTGTTCACTTGCATGAAATTCTCAGTCGCTGTCACTTTCATTCTGGAAGGAAGCCTTCTCTGTAATTTTTGTGACGCTGCCATATTTCCTAGTAGAAAATTTGGGGAGACGTTGGATACACCATGCAAGAAACCACTCGATAGTGCAAAATGCACCAAACTTTATTTTGTCCGCAATTTAAATGGTGACTTGGAAAGTGATTACCATAAGTCTAAGTGCAACTTCAAACAGGTATCGAGAAAGCCGACAACCAGCGTTTACGTGATAACTGTTCGAAATAACCATTACCTTAATACACTATACTATAGCACACTGGAGAACATCACAAAAAATATTTTCTCTGATTTTCTCCAATGTGATAAAAGTGTATTAAGCAAACCTTATATCAAACAGGTACAAATCTGAACAACTATCATAGCAAGCATTAGCCCATGGAGGTGATGATAGGAGATGGAAGTTTTGTTGTGAAGAAGGGCTGAAAGCCAATTCTCTTGCCTATTGTCTTGTCAGATGTGATCCGCTTCCAAGACGGTTGAAAATATTGGAGACGTCCACCGACCGGCTTACTGTGGATGTGGTCATTGCCGGTGACAAGATCTGCTTTTGGTGGATGATGTGGAATATTTGCTGCGGTTGTCCGCTGTGGAGCTGTGGCAATTCCTGTTGTTGTTTTGGCTGCTTCCTCGAAAGGGCCGATTGTTTTTGCGAAAGGAATGAGCGTTCTCGTTTTGAGAAGAATTGGGTTAAAGTTTGGTGGGATGATGAATCATTAGAGCTGCCGAAGTGGTGTTGGGCTGTAGTTTCCGAAAGGGCAGATTTGAACTCGGCTTAGGACGTGGCTTCGCTTTGCGAGAGATGTCCAAGTGGGGTGCTAAGGTTGGGAATGAGGCCCATGAACAGAGTGTCGGATTCGTGAAGAGGTGAGTTGCGTAGGATGTGCTTGGTTGAAGCATCTAAACTCGACGTCGTACCTAGAGCGATGTCTCGAAGCAGGAGGCTAGAATTGAAAAGTGCTCTGGTGATCCAGTTGAAGGCATGGAAGTGGCGAAAGACATCTTTTTGAACAGTTCGGATATTAAGAAGTGCAGGTGGTTGATGTTTCGTTGGCTTGATTCCAGGACCAATCTTTCCAAAGAGCGTTAGTAGCTGTGCCAATAACATCTGCCTGGGACAAGCCGTGTAGGCCTAGGCGTAAAATCTTGTCGTTTTCTTTTAGGACGGCAGTCGGGACGCCAGCCCATTTGGGGATGAACAAAGCTGTTCCAAAATCCATCTTTGCTTCAGCAGCGAGGAATTCAGACTGATGATAAGTTTAGAATTGCCTCATATTTGCAGCACCATCACCGGATGAGTGGAAGAACCAGGATTCCCGACGGGATTAGGTGGACGGGGTCTTTGTCTAGTTCAAGGGGTTCATCCTTCCCTAAAAGGGAGCCTCCCGGTGTGGAGCAGTGTTGTGAGGAGGGTTGTTGATTGGCCGATGTTGCTCTTTCCCTGTTGTTCCTGTTGACAGGCCTCTCTTTTTGCTCGAATGAAGGGTAGGTCCAGGTTTGTAGAGGAACTATGGCTTCGACTGCTTTCAAGAGATAAAAAATTGGGATTGCTGTTGAGTAGATGTTGGCTAGCATCTTCATATGGGTCGAGAGGTTTACTAGGGGTGGAATGCGTTGTCGTGCTCCAAGGGCAGATGCCGAGTCTAAGCAAACATCAGGGTGGGTAATGGCGCTGAGAAGGCGTTGTAGGTCCAACGATGAGGCAGTTGAGTGACGCTTCTTTACCGGTGATGTCTTTGGGGTTTGTTTTCTCTTTTGGGAATCAATATCGGAGGATATTATCCACTTACGGATGAAGGAGATGTCATGTGTAGAGGGTAGTGGGCAGGGTTGGCCGGTTTATCTTTGTAGGAGAAATCTTTTATTGCACGGTCTATTAGACGATTAATTTCTTGAGACAGCAATTCATCGGGTGGCAGTTGGAGTCCTTATTGGGCGCAGGGGATGAGGAGGTGGACGAAAAATTAGGCGAAAGTCATCGTTGACCGCATGGCATAGATGATGCAGTGGAGCGGTTAGGAATTGTCGAGGTCGATGGATGAACAAGAGTGGGCAGAACTACGATGCTTGGGTCTTCAGGTGGAGGACTTGCGGACGGGGTTGAGATCGATGAGCTGAACAGTCTATGTTGGGCGAGAGACTATCGACAAAAGATCTACGAGACGAGAGGCTCTCGACGAAAGTTCTACAGGGCGAGAGGCTTTCAGCAAAAGATCTTCTTGATAAGAGGCTTTCGACGAAAGATCGTCAAGGTGAGGGCACTTCAACCAGCGAGAGATCTAGGGGCGAAAGATGCAGGAGAGTCTTCTACAGGAGGTTGAGGAAAAGAGATGGCCACCCCACGTGGGCTGTCTGCTTTTATAGGAGGGTTGCGCATGACGCATGCTCAGTGGGGTTGCACACTGGCCGTATCTAGAGAGCAAAAAAACCTCAAGACATAAAAGAGCAAACAGGAACTGAATGCAATTAAATTACAATTAGTAGAAATTTTCGTGCCGACAACTAGAAATAACATTTCCAAACTCGCACATTATTTTGCAAGAAAATAAACTACAATAATAAAATATAAATAATAATAAGTGATGGAATGTATGAACTCCTAACATCTACAGGTTCTTTTTGGTACAGAGGCAAAGAAGTGTTCTTTATGTAATACTTTAACTTTAAGTTTATATTCAAATCACCTAGATGGCATTACATGAAATACGGGAAACCACACGCTGCAGACCAATTGTTCGGTAGTCTTAGTCCACCGCATATTCACTGGTTTGTCACAAATTGAAAGTTCGCAGGGTCCAAATCACAGAGAGGGCGCCAATTTGCAAGAAACTCCTTGGGTATGCCCGAGAATTTCCTCACTGCCAGATGCCCTCCGTCGGATGCTGGAGTTTAACAGCAAAAAACTCCGCTTTATTCTTTGAAGCATTAGCCATCGTCGGGGACAACGCTTTGAGAGAGAGTGAACGCTTCACTACGGTGGCCCTAGAGGCTTACTTCATTCGTAGTATTTTATACTTAACACATACAACTGTGAACTGCACACATACATCTGTGTACTTCACACATACATGCACGTACCAAAGGGCATGGAATGTTTGGTACGGATTTACCTGAGTATTGCTTCGGTGAGAACTCGTGCTTCACACATACAAGTGAACTTCGTAATTATACCTATGAATTTCATACTTTACACTGTGAAGTTCAAAGATGTATGTGTGAAGTTAGATAGATGAATGTCAGGCCTATAAGTAAGGACATGTAATTTCCACGCTAATACTAAGCACTAGGAAAAGATCGTTCGTTACCTTACTGTGAAAGTTCACGTCACAATTAAAGTCATAATTACTGGAGTTATGAAGAAAATTTCCGCTCATTTTCCGCTCATTAAAAAGTGTCCTCGTTGTGAAAATGAGCGGAAATTTTCTACATAATTCCGGTAATTATGACTCTAATAATACTAAGCACGATTTTGTGGTGAGTTTTGTTGCGATGAATGTGAAATTTTGTGGGATTTCGGTGCAATTTTGCAGTGTTAGATTTGGCGGCTGAATTCGATAATGGCATCCCCTTGGCTCGTATATTGACGAAATTTATGATAACAAAAATTCCAGCGGAGCACGAAAATATGAGTAGAAAATTGCAGCTCAACTTTGTAACGTTAAATATGCACCACGTACATGGCTGGTGATGATCGACTGTTCACTTCCAGCTACGTTGTGCCCGCAGCATTGTTTGGTACGAATTTACCTGAGTATTAAAATTGACATTGAAGAACACAATCAGGAAGCTTGTAGCTTTTGATGCTGGGAGGTAGTGGATAAGTTTCACCAGTTCTTATACACAAACTGAGGTGTGATGGTCGGCAAGAAGGTATCAAGTTTGGTCTTGAAGAGATTGGTGTTTGGTGCGGTGACAATGTCCCTTGGCAGACAGTTCCAGGTGCTGCATATCCGGAAAGGAAGAGAGAGCTCACGGTTTTTTTTAGGTGCAGTGGCGTTGGAGGATCTTGAGTCCGTTGTTTCTAGTTTGTGGGTTGTTATTGAGGACAAATAGGGTTCTTATTTGCCAAAACATATTAACCTCATAATTTTATCATTACATTGTCCTCAATGGAATGTTCCCTGGAGATTTTTTTCGCTGCGTGTATCCGCCTGCTTGCATGGTCCCACTGCGCGACGCATTCCTCCTCTATATAAAGCGGCATCATGGCCGATGTAGGCATTCATTTTCCTCCACGAGGTTCTACGCACCACGTCGATCTCTGGAATTTGGACTTTCGTTTTCGCGACAGCATGGCTACGAACGAAGTTTCAGCTGCCCTTGACGCCCCTTCGGCCCCTGCTCTGACTTCGGATGCTAGGCTTCAACTTGCTCTTCCACCTCTCCCTCGTGACCACTGGCCGGCCGGTCATAGCCGATGAGCCGGTCATAGAGGATGACTCGCCGCTCCAAGACGGACAACGCAGATCTTCCTCTGCCAGATCTTGCAGCCCTCGAGGAAGACCTCCGGCAAGCTAAGGCCCACTTCCGGGAAACGAAAAGGAAGCTACCAGACGCTTCGTCTCTCCGGGGAATCTCCAGCGTCAACTCCCCCATCGACCTTTCATTGAAGTCATCTCGCCGTGACTACAGTGTGACTCGCAGCGAAGCTCACATCCTAGTCGACTCGGTTTTCCACCAGCACTCAAGAACGCATCCTGTGCCGCCCCCCTTTTGCACCTCATCGGCGAAAAGAGCTGACACTCAAGAATGGGTTGCTTCAACGACAAGCCATGACAGCTGAAAATGCCAGTCGCCTGCCCCGCCACCTGGAGCCAAGCAACGTAGACTTGCGGCACCACCAGCCTTCGCGACACCTGCTTTCGCGACTCCTGCTTTCGCGACAAAGGAAGTCACGACTCTGTCAACTCCCGCCAAGCACATCCAGTTAATCGATGACAACACGGAAGATCTTACCATTCCCCTGGCCTCTCTACTCAAGACAGTGGAAGAAACGGTACCAGACTGCTTCCTGTACAAACCATCACAGTCCGCTGACGCCCCAGTCATCAACCGTGGTCTTAAGACAGGCTTTGGATTTGCCCTTCGCGACAAAGACTCCAAGCCACGCAGCCTTTTAGGACAGTCAACAACGCTTCTCACCTGCCTCCTCCGGAACGGCGGCTTCCTACTGGGCAAAGGCGAACCTCTACAACTCGACACAGAACCGCCTGCACCACGCTCCAGCCGTGAAACAAGTTTCTTCCGGACCTTTGGCGATGGTTCGCCAAACCCAAGAAATGTTGACACCTACCCCGAGTGTGAATTCCTCTGCAGTGAAGTCAAGCTAGATTTCGACTCCGCTCTCTCCATCCCAAAACGTATCGAGGTGCCCTCCTTCGTCCTTTTTGACAACGACAAGCGCCTACGCATGAGCCTTCGCTCCGCCTCACAAGCTGATGTACTGAACACAGCAGTCAACGCTTTGTGCAAAAAGCTCACCGATGACGCCCGCCCAGAAGAGATCCGTAACCTTTCATCTCTCACCACGCAACTCTTCCAGAAAGCAAGCTTCACCACATATCATTATCTAAATTGGGCAACACGTGCATTATTTAACAACACACTCCTGTTACGAGAAGCCGCCCTGAAAACGGCCAACAATTTAAACGAGTCAACAAGGCACCGCCTCCAGAACCAGCCGCTTCACGAATCGGACACCCTTTTTCGGGGCCTGATCCCATCCCTGGCACCCCACCTAGACATTTCACGTAAGCCGTAGCCCTTTTGTCAAGACAAGTCATCTTTTCGTGCCAACAAGCCCAACAACGGACTCCGTCAGAAGATTGGAACAAACCATCCAACCCTTCAAAGTCACCACGAAATGATAACCCAAACAACCAGAAGAACCAGCCCTTTCGATCTGAACAACGCAGCTGCCCCCGCAACAATCAAAGATCGCAGCAGAAGCGGACCGCAATTCCCGACAGCTGCAGCCGTCACTCATCTTTCGGTGGCCGCAGCTCCCACCGGAAACTCTGACTACTCCGAGCTCTCCCGCCTTCTGGTCGGCACAAGACTTCGCCACGTTTACCCGGCATGGAAGAGAATAACCTACTATTCCGAAATCCTTTCAATAATCAAAAAAGGCTTTCGCCCAACGCTCCTTGTCGCGAAAAGAGCGATCATCCAATGCCACAACCCAGGACCGGGCTTTTACAGCACCATCTTCACCCGGCCAAAGGAAACGGCCAAACCACACTGAACCAATACATCGAGAATCCACATTTCAAAATGGAAACGTTGGAAATCCTTCAGACAACACGACTGGACTATCTCCCTATACCTACAGGATGCTTACCTACACGTACCTCTCCACCCATCCTCGACAAAATACTTCCGCTTCATATACCAGGTCTTCGAATTTCGCTGTCTACCCTTCAGCTTGAATGCTGCACCAAGGATTTTCACCATGGTCTACAGAGACAGAGACAAAACGTTCTGCTCCTGAGTCAACTGGGTTTCTGCGTGAACCAAACCAAGTCAGGCCTCACTCCCCCAAAAATCTTCACGTTCCTAGGCACCTGATTCAATCTGTCATCAGCCACAATTTCTCCATCTCTTGAAAGAGTACAAGACCTCCTACACCACATCGTTGCTTTCAACACCAGACAACCTTCTCCCTTTGGGAATTAAACTCCCTCATCGGGAAAATGGACTCCATGGCGAACCTGATCCCATACGGCCGTTGGATGACAAGACCCTTCCACCACCATCGGCTCGACCATTGGTCAAGCCCCTTCCTCAACCCAGACCAACAGTTTCCGTTTCACGAAGACTTCCCTCAAGACAGCCTCCTCTGGTGGTCAAACGTAATAAACCTAACCAGGTCAACACCACTTCACGAACCAACCCCCAACCAATTCATCTTCACCGTTGCATCAAACCATGGCTGGGGAGCCCACATGAACAACCTAGAAATCTCAGGTTCCTGGAAGGAAGACAAAGGCCATCACATCAACTTCCTCGAACTTCGAGCAATCCAACTTGCACTGCAGTATTTCCTTCCACACATCAGAAACCAAGTCATCCAAGTCCAAGCAGACAACACCACAGCCTTGGCCTACATACGGAAAGAAGGAGGAACCAAATCCAGGCTGCTCCATAACCTGACCTCGGAAATCCTCATCCTTTGCATCACATAGAACATCCCTCTACTTCCCCTTCACATTCCAGGGAACAGAAACATCATAGCAGACTTGCTATCTTGCCGCTCACCCCCAACAGGAGAATGGTGCCTCAATAGATCCATCTGCTAATATCTCTTCATGACATGGGGAACAACCATGTTAGACCTATTCGCCACGAAGCACAATGCCAGACTTCCCCATTACAACAGCCCGATGCCGGACGATCAGGCAATAGCAAACGACACATTGACTTACACACGGCACAACCTATATGCCTACCTATTCCCACCATTCAAACTCCTTCCACAAGTTCTACAAAAAGCCGAGGAAAGCCAAAGCCTATTCCTTCTCATAACTTCCCTTTGGCCATCAGCAGCATGGTTTCCACACCTACTGTCCCTACTTGTCGACCTCCCGAGAAGCTTTCCTCTTCAGCCGGATCTTCTGTCACAACAAAAGGGCACGAAACTACACCCAAACCTTGTAAACCTAAACCTTCACGCATGGCTACTATCATCAAACTATTCAAAAAGGCAGGAATTCTTAACCATTTGGCAACACTGTCACGGGAACGTCCAGCAAACTGGGATCCATGTAACATGCCCATTGATCAACTTTTCCCTCGGAAATTCCATTCCCCATCCCACAACCATCCTGCCACTCCTTTCTCACGTTGTTTCCTGCCTTTTTTGTTTTTTTGGTCTGGAACCCGCATGTCGGGCAGCAAGGCGTGGGCTTGTCCGCCTTGCCCCCTAATTTCCGATGTCAAACACCATGTTCGCAACAACGGCACGTGGCTTTATCGAAAGCCACACAATTGATAATCACTGGCAGTGTCTGGCAATCTGTGGCTCATTGCCCTTCACGACCGGTTGCTGTTTCCTCGTGGTGCAATCATAGCCTGCTATCCCACACCCAGATGCGGGTTCCGCAGGTGTTGCGCAAATATTGCACAACATTGCGTCATGTGGCAACTACTTCTCGATCTTGCATATATTTGAGCAGAAACGATGTGCAGTGGTCACGTGTGGCCGTATATAAGAGCCTACCCGCTGCATGCGAATCATTTCTTCGACCAGAAGCGGGCAACAGGATGATGGCTGCAGAGGCACCGATGGACGACTTTCCCAGCTACGCCGTAGTAGAGAAGTCTAGGGCTGGCAAGACTCGGACTCAACTTCATCGGGTTTGGACGGAAGAGCTGAGCGAGTACCAGGACAAGAAAGGTTTCTCCGAACATCTAATGGGCTACATTGGCAGATACAACAAGAAGAGCAAGGAGTTGGATTTTTTCATGGAATTATTCGGGGAGACCGCAGATTTCATCATAAGGAGGACCAACCAATTCATGGACGACAGGGCCAGCAATGCCAAACGCAGCAAACGGAACGTCACGTCAGCCAACACACCAGGACCAAAAGGCAATGCAGGAACTTCGACTCACGGGGAGTCATTGGCCGTGGCTGACACACCAGTCGAGTCATTGGTTCCGCCACCACGTCCATCACCACCCCACATCACTTACTGCCGGTTTTTGCCACTCACTGGAATTCCGACTGAACCACAGCTGAGAAGACCACAACCAGACGTTCACATAGAAGAAGCCGGGTCAAGCCAAGGACAGCCGCTAATGCCAGAAACAGATGTCACGAGGAGGAGGAGGAGGAGGACGAATCAGACTACCCATATTACTGCGAGGAAAATGAGGACTACTATGAAGGCAGCAGCCAAGAATCAGATGAG
>JAHWFP010106736.1:94483-127260 GCA_023313725.1 Lithobius niger
ATCACCTGCCGAAGATCTGGCACTCCTTCGGCAAAAATGCGACCTGGCGCCTTCTTTTCCCATCATCTGCCGAAGATCAGGCATTCCTCCGGCCAAACATGCACTCATTCTGTCAAAAGCCCTTTCGTACCACATATCTACTTCAATAACCCAAAGTCCGACATGTATTTGGCGTACCGTGGCTTTTCGATCTCGCCGAGCTGCCCTCCACACCTCTGATTTGGATCCCTACATCAGCGTTGCTAACGCAAAAGAAGGAGATTCTTACTAACTAAAACGAGATTCTCTACCCCGTTCCAAAGTGCAGTTTTGCGGCATGGAGTAGCCAAAGTCCTGAAAAAATCCTGCTCTGATCGGTTGCAAAACCAGGCTCGGCCCTGCGAGGTTTGAGAGTCCACCTAGCGTTGCTAACCGAAAAATCTTTGACAACCACAGGAACAGTGTTCATTTCTCCAGTGTGTCCTCAGACAAATAACCTCGATTCTTTGGAAACTACCCGCAAGCCATTTGATGCCATCGACACACCTGTTGCTAGCTCTCAGCCCCGACACCAAAGGGCGTTTTGTTGCGGATATAACTTCACTAACTTCGGCACCGAGGAGCAGCATTGTGTGTAAGCATTCTCGCCTTTGGTTGCCAGCCCACCTTCGGGCCGTGATCGGCTTTCGTCTCCTGACCATTTGCGGCATAGCCTTTGGCTAAAATGCGACTTGGCACCTTCTTTTCCCATCACCTGCTGAAGTTCTGGGACTCCTTCGGCTAAAAAGCAAGCATTCAACCTCGAAAGCCACAGCCGCCTCATCTCTCGGTCGTGCGTGGAGCCTTTTCCATGTGGCGGTACTCTAAGTACATGCCATCGGCTAAAATTCGACCAAGCGTCTTCTTTTCCCATCACCTGCCGAAGATCTGGCACTCCTTCAGGTAAAATGTGAGCAGGCGCCTTCTTTTCCCATCACCTGCCGAAGATCTGGCACTCCTTCGGCTAAAATGCGACCAGGCCACTTCTTTTCCCATCATCTGTCCAAGGTCTGGCCCTCCTTCGGCTAAAATGTGACTTGGCGCCTTCTTTTCCCATCATCTGCCCAAAATATGGCACTCCTTCGGCTAAAATGCGAGCATTCAGCCTCAAAAGCCACGGCCGCCTCATGCCTTGGCCGAGCGTGGAGCCCCTCCCACGTGGCTGCACTCTAGGTACATGCCTTTGGCTAAATTGCGACCAGGCGCCTTCTTTTCCCATCACCTGCCGAAGATCTGGCACTCCTTTTTTCTAAAATGTGACCAGGCGCCTTCTTTTCCCATCAGCTGCCGAAGATCTGGCACTCCTTCGGCTAAAATGCGACCTGGCGCCTTCTTTTCCCATCATCTGCCGAAGATCAGACATTCCTCCGGCCAAACATGGACTCGTTCTGCCCAAAACACTTTCGTCCCACATATCTACTTCAATAACCCAAGGTCGGACATGTTTTTGGCGTACCGTGGCTTTTCGGTCGCACCGAGTTGCCCTCCATATGTAAGATTTGGACCCCTAAATCAGTGTTGCTAAGGCAGAAGAAGGGGATTCCTACTAACGAAAACGAGATTCTCTTACCCGTGCCAGAGTGCGGTTTTGCGGCATGGAGTAGCCAAAGCCCTGAACAAATCCTGCTCTGATCGGTTGAAAAACCAGGCTCGGCCCTGCGACGTTTGCAGGTGCACCTCATGGAGGAAAGAAAAGAGATGGAGCTGGCATGACGTCATCTTAGGGACGCCAGCCGAGGGAGGGCGCGTTCGTCGCCTCACGGTCGCGCCGCCATCTTGGTTAGTTCGAGAGATGGACTTCTCCCAAGCCAATGACAATGGTACTCACTTTGGTACTAAACCAATATTATCAGGCATTTATAGAGGTGTTATCTTGATTATTATTAACCATAGCTCGTCATTTACCATAACTGTGATTGAATTTTGAACAATGGTCGTTTGCGTGGCATTCGGCTGCACCAACATGACGGAAAACAAGAAACCTCGTGTAACTGTGCGACTTAAAATGTAAATAAATGCAATTGTGTAATATGTAATAGTTATTGGTTAAAATCGAGCAGTTATCGATTTAAACAATAAATTATTTAAATCACGGTTGGGACGTCAAGCTAATTCTTATTTAATTAAAACGTTTTGTGTTTGTGAAAATTGCTTCAAGAAATACGGTAATACCTTATGTCAAATCAGTGAAGGTCATTCCATTTTAATTTGTGGAGGGGGAGTGGGTGTTGGACGATTCCTTTGGCAGGTAGGCAGACTGTAGGCTACGCTCAAGTTTCTGGAAGGTGGGTGGGAGTTAGACGACGCGTCGTTTCGCAAAGTTTAGCTTGTAAGCTAGCTCGCTCGCTCTGTTCGGAAAGAATAAACTTCGATATGTGATGAAGCAGGGATAGAAGGACATTATGCCGACATTCTCGCAAGGTAAGTAATTCTTTTTGTTCGTTTGTAGTTTGAGAACTGTTTCAAATCACCAGTAATACCCTAATAGGTGAATCGGTAGGAATGAAGGTCATTCCATTTTAGGTTGTGGAGGGGGGGGGAGAGAAGAGTTAGACGGAGGGAATAAACTTGGAATTGGCCAGCCAGACATGTAATTCCTTTTGTACGTTTTCATAGCGTTACGGTTTTAACGCTGCATAATTTTGGTTGTGGTGTGTGCGTTCCCATCGCGTGATCCGGAAGTGTCAAAAGTGTTGAGTTATCGACAAAAGTGTGGATTATCGGTAAAAGTGTGGGGTAACTTGATAACCCACACTTTTTACGATGACGCACACTTCCGCTCACGGTTAACGGGATTCAACCTACGGAAATTTAGCGTGGCGTTGAGTTAGCGTGACGTCACAGTCGTGGTTTAAAAAATGTAAATGTTTGCGTGATTAAAAATTCATTTGTCACTTTAACAATAGTTCACATGAAATGATGCTGTAATTTCAGTGCGGATGATCATTACTACAAGCAGGCCTACCTTTCCTCATGCCCAAGTAGAAAATTTTCCCAGTTGCCTAGGGAAGGGGAAAGTGTTTTAAAATAATGGTTTTATTATTTTATTTCGTAGCAGTAGTCGGCGAAAAAAAAACCTATGCCGTTTAAAAGTATACTGCAATTTCAAGTTTATTTACTGAATACATTTTTACTTAAATGAGCGAGAAATTAAACCATTAAACCATTAAACGATGTGGTAAGTGTCCCCAAAAAAGACGAGGTACTTAAAAAAGGGTATCCAGTTCAATTTCAGTTTTTTTTTTTCCATTCTTACCCTGGTCCAACTTCAATTTTTCCATCATATTTCAGTTTTTTTTTCGTCAGAAGTATTTTTTGCATTGAAATGGCACCGATTTTTTTTGCCCGTTTCTCTCCTTACCCTTATCCTCCCACCCCCTCCCCAAGAAATAATTCCTAGCTGCGGCCCTGGTTATGGATATTTCAGACAAGAGGGCTTAAAAAAGCTTACCCTAGTTCAATTTCATTTTTTTTTCTTATGTATATCAGAAGTTTTGCGCCAGAAGTTTTTTTTATGCATTGAAATGCTACTGATTTTGTTTATTTATTTATTATTTTTTTGCCAGTACCTTCCCCCCTTCCGACCCCCCAGAAAGAAAACTTCTAGCTACTGGCCCTGGTCATGGATTTTTCGTTTTATTGCAAAATATAATTCCTTTTTTTTCTATTTTTACGAATTTCAAGTCAGAAAAAGATTCCACAATTTGCATAACTTTCAGCTGAGGAAACCACAAAACAAGCCTTAGTTACTACGACTAAAATATTATTTTCTTGGAGAATGCAGCATTTTTTTGAATGTCTAGTACTTTGGTTAAGTTTAGGATACGTTTATTAAAACTCCTTAATTCACAACCAGTTTAAATGTTTAAAAAGTAATCTAATGCACCCTTAAACGTTGCATTAACAAACCCAAGAATTTGTAATTGAATTTTGTTTGTGTCTGGGATTGCTATTTTTGAAGTTGAAATTACTGAGCTAGTTTTTTTTCTACTTTCATCGAAAAAACTAAAAAGATATGGAAGAAATGTGCGTTACGAACGCTAGCAGACAAACAGTGTTGAACTAACCAAAATGGCGGCCACGCGACTTTCCCTCCGCCAACTGGCTTCAGCGGGTACCGCGTAGCTCTGACGTCATGCCAGCTCCATTACTTTTCTTTCCTCCATGGTGCACCTAGCGTTGCTAACCGAGGCAAATGAACCACCAGGGAAGATCGTCCAAGGCATGCCGAAGGCATCACTACACTCTCGGGGAGACAAAGGACAGAGCCGCACTTTGATCGGCCAGCTAGTACAGCCACTACAGCTAGTACAGCCAGAGCTACAGTGAGACTACTGTCCCTATATACCCTGTGGCAGTGCAGTTAGCGTTGCTAACGCAGGTCAAATCGCGAACCAGAAGTGCTAGAGGTCTGAATTTTGGAAGGTAGATAGGTCTTTCCATGGCCGATCTAACAAGCCTAACCCCATCAAAATCGGACGAATAGTTTTCGAGGTATTTGGAAAAAACCTGCGACAACGAAAAAATCCACTAGCTGCCCCTCGGATGGCTTCTCCCGCGTACACACGAAACCAGCGTAGCTAACGCAGGTAGGGTCGGGGCTCAAAAACTATGGGCCTAACTTGATGAAACTCGGTGTCAGGGTAGCCCTCGTCCCCGCGCACATTTTGAGCCCAACCACAAGTCCGTGACACCTCTGTGAGCCGAGCTATTCAAAAAAAAAACCTGCGACGAAAAATGAAAAGTGGTCGGATCGCCACCAAAAACGGCATGCGCTCGGGAGCCGATGCGAGATGGACGGCCCCAGCAGGTGGGCTCCGTGGCCTCAACCCTGTCTCGCTGGTGACCTCAAAGGCTCTTTTCGTAGCATTACGGAAGGTACGGAAAATCGGTTAAAGTGTTGGGGCTCAAAAACTGGTCGTCTAAACTTGATGAAACTCGGTGTCAGGGTAGCTCTCGTCCGTACACACATTTTAAGCCCTACCACAAGGTCGTGCGACCTCTGTGAGCCGAGCTATTCAAAAAAAAACCTGCTCTGCATTAGCAACGCTGGTATCGCATCTATAAAGCGGCGTAACCAGCGTTAACGCAGGAAAAATGAAAAGTGCTCGGATCATGGCCAAAATCGGTATGCGCCAGGCGGACAATGGGAGTTGGACGGCCCCAGCATATGGGCTCCGTGGTCTCAACCCTGTCTCACTGGTGACCCCAAAGGCTCTTTTCGTAGCATTACGGAAGGTACGGAAAATCGGTTAAAGTTCGGGGCTCAAAAACTGGTCGTCTAAACTTGATGAGACTCAGTGTGAGGTTAGCCCTTGTCCGTACGCACATTTTAAGCCCAACCACAAGTTCGTGCGACCTCTGTGAGCCGAGCTATGGCAGCATGGAACGGATGTTAACCGTCACCATTTGGACCTTGAAAAAATGGCTAAGTCCCACTAACCTAACCTAACCTAACCTCACCTAATCACAGCTATGCTGTTTCTCCATAACCACTCGTGTTTTAGGTATGAAACTTGGTAGCCAGGGGTATTTCGTTCTCCTAAAGCAATCTAGCCTATCCCCAGGGTCGTAGCTCGTCTCGTTCGTCCGCTATTGACGGTCAAAGTATTTAGGCCTATATAGGCCTATACTCAAAGCCGGTTTATTTAATAGCGCTCCTTCTACTAGGTCTGTGGGTCTGTAATTTTTGGACGTCCTGGGGGTATGGCCAGCTAGGCGCTTCCGAGTTTGAAGTGTCTAGAACGTTTCGTTCGGGATTGGGGAACTATGATACTTTTTGGGAGTCGAGAGGGTTCCTCTAGCTGGGTGCACACCAAATTTGAAGGGTCTAGGTCGAATGGTTTGCCGTTGGCGAACTTCAAGGTCTGTGTAGGTGTTTATGGAGTTTGCTGCAACAGCATGCGGGACGTCTTCCCGCAACTTGGGTGCTGGCGTCCCTTGCACCGGGGACGTGCGTGGTTGAAGCCAGACGGCTAGATGGACGGCCCCAGAAGATGGTGACCCCAACAGCACGCGGGATGACGGACACGTGTTCCCGTAACTTGTCTGCTTGCATCCCAGGGCTAAAGACCGGTGTACTTTGCACCGAGGACGTGCAGGGTTGAAGCCAGATGGATAAAGATGATGCCTTCCGAATCACCTCGAAAGCCACAAGAAACTCAACAAACAAAATGTATGACAGCCATTGGTCCAAATGGTTTCATTGGTGTCATGCAAGGGAAATTAATCCAATCAATCCCTCTCTGCCAGAATCACTAAGATTCTTCACTGACCTTATCGACATCGAAAAACTCAAAGGTTCAACGATCCTGGTCTACCGCGGGGCCCTAAATTCAGTCTTCAAAGCAGCAGACAAAACCAACCTTCTCAATGACTATCGGATCTCATCACTTCTCCGCTCATTCGAAAATGACCGTCCTTCGACAAGAAGACTTGTCACGGATTGGGACTTATCTGTCGTGCTCCAATCCCTAATCGAAGCCCCTTATGAACCAATGCAAGACTGCTCTCTGCACCTCCTAACCAGGAAAACTGCCTTCCTTGTTACTCTCACAGCAAGGGTCCGCTGTTCCGAAATCCAAGCTCTTTCGGCTGATCGAGCCTACTGCATTTTTGGTCCAAACTTCACGTCTGTAACACTTCACCCTAGAGCAGGTTTCCGAGCAAAAACTCAAAAACCATCAGAACCACTGAAACACATCACGTTCCCTGCCCTCTCCAATTTAGCAGGAGACGAACCTAAACGACTACTTTGCCAAATCCGTGCACTCCGGTTCTCCTTCACTCGCAACCAACATGAAGACATCCGCAGAGGCAGAAACCAACTCTTCCTCCCAGTAGATCTCCCGCTGGATCAGGAAAACCATCGACGCCACTTATGACAAGGCAAATCTGAGCAGGGAAAGAGCGACAGCACACGAAGTCAGAGCAATTTCCACGTCATGGGCACACCATAACGCCGTCATACTAGAAGAGATTCTACAGGCAGCTTCCTGGTGACACTCCACGACATTCACCTCTCATTACCTGAGGAACATGTCAAGAGAAGAACGGGGACTACACCGGCTGGGACCAATTGTTGCAGCCACAACTGTGGTCAAGCCCCCTTAAGCACAATCAGAACGAAGCAGAAGCAAGCCATCTCAGATGGAAGCAAGCCACCCATAGAAGGAAGCAAGCCATCCATAGAAGGAAGCAAGCCATCCATAGAAGGAAGCAAGAACCCATAAAACAAACGGTCCTTTTCAGAGCCACCATACCCTACGAAAGAGACCCAAATTCCTGTTTCATCACCACATGTTCTGAACAAAGTGCAAAACTTTCGAAATTTTTGGGGAAAGCCTGCTTGCATCCTGGGGCGCCCCGTCAGATCAGTGCCCTCCACCACGTTTGACGAGGACAGCTGATAATGCTAAAATTATCAGATTAATACGTTTTGGCAAATAAGAAAGAACATTTTGCCGGCCCTCAATCTGGCCAGCCAAAAATGGTTTCTTTTTGCCTAAAACATACTTAACCAAAGGCCCGCCTATCGAGTCACCTCCTGACAGATTGAGAGGAAAATGAATGCCGACATCGGCCATGATGCCGCTTTACATAGAGAAGGACTGCGTCATGCAGGCGCAGTGGGACCATGCAAGCAGGCGGATACACGCAGCGAAAAAAACCTCCAGGGAACATTCCATTGAGGACAATGTAATGCTAAAATTATCAGGTTAAGTATGTTTTAGGCAAAAAGAAACCATTTTTAGCCGGCCAGGCTGAGGGCCGGCAAAATGTTCTGTTTATTTGTGTTTGAGGGAGATTGCAGGTGGTTGTAGGTAAAGATGAGGTCGCCTCGGATTCTGCGGTTTTCGAGGGTCGGAGCCGGACAGCTTTCAGGCGTTCAGTGTAGAAGAGATGACGGATGGAATGGACTTGTTTTGTAGCTCCTCTCTGGAGTCTCTTCAGTTTGTCGCGGTCAGATTCAAATCGGGATCCACCAAGCAGAATTAGTGTACTCAAGGATGCTGTGAACGAGGGAGTGGTATTGCTTCAGTGAGAACTGCTTCAGAATTTTGTTCCAGTAACTAGTTGTCAATTAATTGGCTCATTTTTCGTTAAATTATTTCATGAAAAATAAAGCAATTTTTGTAGTAAATTGTGCGCTATTTTTGGAAATATGTGGCATTTTGCGAGAATTAATTTGGTGTTTTTGCTTCAGTTAGTGTTTTTGCTTCAGTTAGTGAGTGTTTACCTACCACATCAAGAATAATTTTCATAACAAAAAAAAATGTTGCGAAATTTGGATTTTGCAAAATCGTAGAAATTGCATGTCCTTGCCCATAAGTCAACAGCTTGTGCCGAAAACAGGGTTGGGAGTGAGCTAGGATCAAGAAATTCTACAAGGAGGCGCTTGAAGTTCTTCACATTACGCGCAGTAGCAATACATTTGGGGAGCACGTTCCAACAGTCAACAGTTCGGAGCAAGAAGGAATGTTTCACAGCATTGTGGTCACTGGGTCCGCTGTTTAGCCAGTTTCTAACTGTGGCCGCGTATGTTGGTTGTTTTAGAAAAGGTGACTAGTCCCTTGATTTCCGCACCGTAAAGGCCATGCACGATCTTGTACAGCTCAACAAGATCAGTAAATCGATGGCGCTGCATAATGGTAGGAAGGTTTATACATGCGAAACGAGTTTGGTAGTGAAGGTTGCGAAGTTGCGGGCAGAGCTTTGCAGCACGACGCTGCACCCTCTCAAGACCGGATTGATCCTTGAAAAGATAAGGGGACCAAACGACACTACAGTAGTCCTAGTGAGGGCGAACACATGTTGTATGTAAGTGACGGAGGGACTCCGGTTGGAGGTAGGAAAAGCTCCTCCTAATATGTCCAAACTCCATTTTGGACTTGCAAATTGCAGCGGAGCACTGTTTTGAGGACTTCAGGTTCACTAGACACGATAACACCAAGATCTTGGACCTAACACATTTCTAAGCTAAGCACTATAACTAAACTATTCTAGAATAAGGAGCAGGTGTAGACTTTACAGTTAGGCAGTTTATTGTGGCAAGAAACAAAGCACATATTACATGTGGTTATTAGCATACAAGCACTGTTTGGCAGAGTACCATGCAAGGTACACCAATGAGCAGCAAATCATAACATGTCAGATTCAAGCAACCAGGATGATACACTTGCTATTTTAGTATGCCAGCTGGATGCACAAAAGGTGCACCAGTACCAGAAGTGACCACTTTTCCTCAGCCGTGTTCGCGATGGGGAGTTCATCAATGAAACAGGTGTGGCAGGAGTTGTTAGCCCCGACGTGAAGGGATTTTCATTTAAGAATGTTGGGCAATAAAAGCCACTCATTGGACCAACGGAACACACAGCTGAGGTCTTCATGGAGGGCTTGTAGGTCTTCAAGCCCATGGATGGAACGGGCAAGTTTGTTGTCATCAGCAAATATTGCTTGATTGGAGGTAATGTACGTGGCCAGATCGTTGATGTAAACGAGAAATAGAATAGGGCCAAGAACGGAACCCTGTGGCATGCCACTAGTAACAGGCTACCAGGATGAGAATACGTTGTTACCTACCAGTCAGAAAGTCAGCCAACCAATCAAACAGAGCCCAAAGAATTCTGATCGGCTGCAATTTCCATAGGCGCTTAGAGGTAGGAACACGGTCAAAGGCTTTTCAAAAATTCTGATACATCACATCAACTGGGACACATGCTTCCATGTGCGTGCCACAGTACTGAAGGGTTCCGATCAGATTTAATGTGCATGACTGCTGCAGGAGGAGACCATGCTGCCATGGGGCAATGAGATTGTGATCCTGAAGGAAATCTAAAATGGCAGCCTTGATGAATGACTCTAGAATTTTGCACAAGATGCACGTAAAGCTGATATGCCTATAGTTGCTTGGGTCTTGCTTGTTTCCACTCTTGAAATTCAGGATTTCAGTAGCCATTTTCCATGAAGTAGGCAGCGAGTGGCCTGAAGCAGTGAATTTTGCATAATGCGGTCAAGTCGGCCTGCAAGCTGTCATGCATTTTCCTTGAGGACCAAGGCACGTATACAGGCTAGCCCGCAAGCCTTATTGGTTTGGAGGTTGACCAGAGCACGAAGCACAGTGTCCGGAGTTAGATTGATGGTGTCAATGAAGTGCTCTGACGTACAGGTGGATAGGGGAGCGTGGGATCAGGATCAGGCAGTGAAGAAAGAGTGGAAAAAGGAGTTCATGGCCTTGGCAATACCACTCTTCTCATCTGTGATGAGGTTCCCATCCTTATCAGCAATTTGCTGCACAGTTGATTTATTCAACATAAAAGAATTCACATATTTGTAATATGATTTTGGGTCAGCACAAATGTTATCCACAAGCTTTTTCTTATAGGCAGCCTTACACTTCCTAACCGAGGTAGTTGCATTCCTAGAACTCCTATACTCCGTGGAAGTATCCCCGTGCAGTCTCATGGCAGCATTCTTGGCCTTAATTTGAGCCGCAATTTCTGGGTCATCCAGCAGATATGGGCCCCACGGCCCGGTGAGGACAGGGGGACAAACCGCTTAATGCCTTTCAGCACCATACTTGAAAAAAAAAAGACCACTGTCTGTAGAGTTTGGAATCAGTGGGGAGAGAGCAATCCCAGGTGACTGAACTAAGAAGTTCCCCATCGTAATGAAGTTAGGTTTGGAAAATTTGGCAACGCATGTTTAAAGTCTATCTACCAGTACAAGACATGCGGGCCAGAATACAAATATGGTCGCTCTTCCCAAGCGGGGGCAGCAAATGTAGAGATTGCATGTTGTCATGATCCTTAGTAAGCGAGAGATCGAGAAGAGAATGCTTGGTGCCCACCTGAGATCTGGTGGATTGATCCACATGCTGAGTTAAAAAGAGGCACACGACACAATCAAACAGAAGTTCGTTGTAGCCCGCAGCAGAGCTGGTCAGACGATGCCAGTCAGTCTTGGGTGCATTAAAGTCTTCACCGATAATAAGCTTGCCAGAGTTCTGCGCGGTCCAACCAAGCGTAGCGAGAAAATTACGATCAGCATCAGGGCTGGAGGAGGGGCATCTGTATACATTACCAACAAGAGTAGTGACATTGATAATATTGAAGCTAATGCAGAGATTCGGCAAAGCAGAATTCCTCCAGCAGAATGGAGGGGGAGGGGCAAAATCTCAACAGCTTCCCACTTGGAGAGTACGTAAGTGAAGTGCCCATCTCCAGCTTGATCAGCCCGATGTTTACGGAATAACTGGTAACCTGGAAGTAGGAGTTCACTATCAAAAACATCACAGTTATACCAGGTTTCAGAGAGAAGTACATCAGAATGTGTTGTGCTGATAAGAGCTCTCAGCTCGTTTAACTTATTTGCAATACTGTTCACATAAGGTTGCACGAGGGTTGCCAGAGAGAAAGGGGAAGAGTGATTGCACAGGGGGGTAGGCTGGGTGGAAGCAGGAGAGATGCAATGGGGATCCACCCAGGAAGGAGAAATGACAGGGAATCTAGCATTAGTATTGCACGGGCTACGTTTGTGGTATCCATAAAACATTTTGTTATAAACATAACCAGTGAGTCATTGAGCTTGAGCACCCATAGAGGCTTGGGTGCCCATATGGATCCGTCATCCTGATACAAGCGAGAAACCAGTGGGGATGTGATTGAGAGGACCTGGTGCCTCTCGTTGGATGTGCCACAATGGTTAGCAGACGGTGAAAATGGGGGTACCGCAAGTGGTAGGGACTGGTCGGTCGTACAAAGTGGTGTCTGTTCTGAGTTGGTTACGTCTGGTTCACAGCTGTACGTGTGAAGTAAAAATACGAATGAAGTGAACCCTATGCCGTACTCCCCCACGGTTTCTTGTCAAGTCGGTAAGCCAAGGTTCGTAAAGAATAAACGTAGCTGTGGGTAGGCCATTGAGTTCATACATTATACACGACGGCTAGTTACCGCAGTGGCGCTATTACTTAGCGGAAATTTCACTGACTCGATCGCGTCCATTATCAAGGCAATAACGCATGGTCTGTATCACAGATCTCTAGTCTGTGGTCAATAAGAGTCCTAAGTAAAAACAGCACTGGAAGAGTGAGTCCGTAGTGCAATAATATCATGGTTCGAATAAAACGGAGGGAATTATTATCATCAAGAATTATACCCCTATAAATTCTTGCTATCATGAGTAAATAACATATCAAAAACTAAAACTGGTAACAGGGGCCGCCAAGGTCCGAATGGTTCGGCCCTTCAAAGGAATGATATCAACATACCAAAACATTCGTCAAGTTAATCGCACCGCTTAATAATTCGAAGGTTAAATGATAACTAGAACATTGCTACTTTCGGTAGCAATGTTCCAGTTTTCGTTTAACGTCCAAAGTATTATTCGGTGTGATTAAGTTGGCAAATGTTTTGGTGTGTTGATATCACTCCTTTGAAGGGCCGAACCATTCGGAACTTGGCGGCTCCTTTCACCAGTTTGGGTTTTTGATATGATATCACTCCTTTTTTTAATTGTGTATTGGCTCAACTCCACTACCGTGCAGATGTGTACTATAAAGAGCCATGTCAACAAGAAATTGCTTTTCAACAATTTGCCTATATGCCGAACCATTCTCAACTTAGTCACTTCTTTATGGGTTTTTGGTTTGGTTTTAATTTTGTTGTGATTTGTTTTATTTAGTTAGTTTTGGTGTTATTCATATCGCTCCTTTGAAGGGCCGAACCACTCTCACATTCGTGGCCTCTTTACCAGTTTTTGGCTTTCTTTATTTTGCTTTGTTTTTACAGTTGGTTTATTTTTCGTGAATTGGACGTGAATACAATTTCTTTGCAACGTTGTTTAGATTTACCGTGTTGTACTAGTGTGTGTCTAGGCATGGCGGCGCTCGTAAGGCAGCTATTAAGTGAGCTGCTTCAAAGGGGAATTATAACTGAACGACATGTTCGTTCAGGGTTTGTACCACGACAGTTGTATAAGGTAGTTCGTGAGGAAGCAAGGAATAGGAATATTCAGGACGTGGACTTACATTTACATGGTGTGGTGGACGACGGCAGGCATGATGTTAAAGTACTTAACCCTAAAGGCATTGCAACGGAGACGACCAGCAACATTGAAGGCATGAACAATGGTGAGGTCACAAACAATGTCACAGAGATGATTGTTGATCCAATTGGTGCGGCTGACGGAGTGGAGGGAAATGAAGTGGTTCGTAGTTCGGAACATAATTACTTTAGTGATGAAGAGTCAAAACGCAGCATAGAGTGGCTGAAGAAGTTGTACCGTGGAGGGTTGTCGAATATTAAGATGATGAATTCAGTGGTGGTGTTAGCTGCACAGGACGGACGCCCTTACTTGTTACTGCATCGAGAGATGCTATTGCTAAATACGAGGTCTTGAGTGACGTTGAGGCAGTTTGTCCTCTGCGAGCAAACAATGCGTATCAGGTAGTACTCAAGACATTGGCTGCTAAACAAACTTTGAAGAGTGCCAGGAATTTTGTTGTTAATGGCTTTCGGGCCATGGTCTACGATCTCCATGTGAATGTTGTGCAAATGAGGATCCATTGGCTGCCGTATGAGGTGTCGGAGCGTGATATCGGGGCGGCTCTGTTGAAGTATGGCACCCTGCAGTCATTCATACACGAACGCAGTTCCATAGATGGTATGACACACTGTTTCTCGGGTGTAAGGCAGGCATCTCTGCATTCGCGGGACAGTGTTACTCTCGACGATCTTCCGGACGTTGTGCATGTGCGCGGTATTCCAGCTCTCCTTGTTGTTTCCGGTAGACCACCTTGTTGTCTAAGATGCCATTTTATTGGTCACGTTCGTAGTTTTTGCACGAGTGTTTATTGCCGTGAATGCGACAGATACTCTGAACGCAACAGTCCCTGCGATCACATAAAGTCTTATGCGTCGGTGCTGCATGTGCGTGACGATATTGTGAAGTGCGCGCCTGTGCCAACAACGGTGCCGGTCGTATCTACTGCATCTGGGCCAATGATGGAGAAGTGTAGCATTACAGTGAAGTAATGTAGTGTGTCTACTGGTGCACTCTTCCACCTCGTAGTGTGCCACTTTGCAATGTGGAAGAGTCTTCTGCGATGACTAGTGTCGCACAGCCAATTGTATCTGGGTCATCGACAATGGAGGCGTGTACTACAGCGGACACGGATGATGCGCCGGTTGGTGCACCCGACAGTGCACCAAGTAGAGCACCAATATGCAGTGGGGAAGTGGAGCAAGAGTTGGCATTCATGAGTGCTCTGGCGGAAGGATTTGGGTGAGTGTTGGTGATCAGCAGTTGCTCTCTCAGGGTGAGAAATACAGTTTTCAGCGCAGGAAAAGACGTCGTGTGAAAGAAGACAGAGCGAATTGGTTGGTAACCACTAGAAACAAGTATCAGCTTCTGGAGACGGTTGTTGAATCTGATGGAGAACTGGTTGGGGGCCTGTTCAAGTTGAGCCAGGCCATGATGATGCAAGGGCAGGTGCTAGTGTATGTTGTGGAGGGAATTCGAGGGCAGGCAGTCCTTGTCCTGGGGTTGAGTTTGAAGTTGATGTGGTTGTTGGTGTTGGTGATTCAGTGTCAGAAGCAGGTATGCCCACCAGCAGTGGCAGCTTGTGTGAACCAAGGAGCACAGAGCCATCTGCCGATGTGAGAGCTAGTGTGCGGGAAGATGTGTGTAGTGGTATTGACGTGTAAGCACTTTCCTGGTCAATTCAAACGGTTGCTGGGGTGGAGTGCAGTGTCTTCAGTCAGCTAAACAATCACATTTATGTTCTGTAGCATGTGTGAGGATGTGTGCTTGTGTGTGTGCATGGGTGTTTCACTTTCCTCTTCACGGAGTTAACAATATGCTCGTGGACTGTGCACGGTGCAGCGAGCAAACTAGACGAAATTGAAAATTTGTGTACTTTGACTGACGTGTTAAGTTTGCTTGAAACTAAGCTTCCGAATGGTATGGATCCAGTGGTTCTGAGCTTCAGCTGTATTGCAGGCCCGGGCCATTCCAGTCTTAGGGTGTTGCTTAGGGATACGGTACCTTTCTCACTGCCGGAACTTCCCTATTGTTCGAATGTTGATGCATGTGTGTTAGCGATATGGTGGAGGGGTATTTGGCTGACGTTGGGCTTTGTTCATGTGCGTGGGCCTCTCTCAAGGCTTGATTAGGTGCAGTGGGTGGAGGCGCTTCCCAGGCCTCTGGTGCCGAGAGGCGACTTCAATGCTCACCATTACTCTTGAGGAAGTTCCCGATGTGATGGTAGGGGTACCATGATCCCGAGTACTTTGAGTTTAGAGGTTGTCCAAAATGGTATGCCAACCTTTGTGAGGTGTTCGGCTGGTGTGATTCAGGAAACGATTTTAGATATGTTTCTGTGTTCCCCGGAAATTGCTTGCTGCTTCTCCTTTGAGGTCTCACAAGACTTGAGAGGCAGTGACCACTTTCCAGTGGTACTGCAGAGTATGGTAGAGGGTGTGAGGGGACTTTGGGGAGGGTTAGAAGCCCTGTTGTCAGTCCTGGAGAGTTTGGTGAATGGGTCAAAAAGTGGTTTAGTGTAAAGAGAAAAACGGCCGCTGGCGCAGTGTTGACAATCGAGGCAAACCAGTTTGGTGGACCAATGTATGTGATAAGGCCGTTTGTGATCGAAGACGTTGCTGGCAGCGTTTTTGTCGGTTTCCATCTGATGAACGTTGGTATGCCTTCGTCGGTGTTGCCCATGAGTCACGATTTCTGTTACGTAGGGAAAAGACTTTGTTTGGCAGGCCGTTGTGCGAAAAGGTAACCCATGTGGTATCTCTTGCACGGGTATGGAAACTTGTCCGCCCGCAGGATGCACGCCTAGGCATTGGGTGGGTGTTGGTTGACGCAGGCTCGGTTTTGAGGGGGGTGTCTATAGCAAACGTCTTCAATGATAACTTCTCACATGTGTTTAGCTCGGGCAGGGGCCCGAGGCCCCCACTTGTTGTATGTGGTGTGGAAAATGACCATGAGCCTCTGTCAATGTTGGAGCTTGAGGCTTCTCTGGCAGCATGCAATCCATCCAGTGCTGTCGGCATTGACCATATCTACTATAGAGATTTGTCTTCTTTGAGTGCGGCTGGGAAGGAAGACCTCCTGGCATTTTTTCAGAGTCGTTTTTATGGCGGCCCTCTACCGCCATCTTGGATGTTTTCCATTCTTATGCCTGTTCTTGGGCGGGGCAAGCTACGGTCGACGGTGACGAGTTATCATCCGATAACCCTTTTGTCCTGCGTTCGAAAAGTTTACGATAGGTTGCTGGTCAGGAAGCTTGAATGGGAACTCGAAGCGTCAGGTCGACTCTTTGGTGCTCAGTTTGGTTTCCGGAGTAAGCGTGGGCTCAGGAGGCTATCCTCTACCTGGAATCAAGCATTTGTAGTGCTTGGGAGGTCGGGGAACTTGTTGTCGGTGCCTTACTGGACATCAAAGCGGCCTACGACATGGTTGACGTTCAGTGGGTCGGCTTCGCTCTTCATGAGTTTGGTGTTAGCCCACAACTCATCCGTGCTGTTATGGCCTTGCTTGGTGCCAGAACATACGCGACAAGGGTTGATGGGCATTGGTCCGAAACGAAGTCTACTGATAGGGGCATCCCGCAAGGGAGTTGCCTCAGCCCGATCTTGTTTGCCGTGGTTCTGAATGCTGTGTTGGTCAGCCTTAACACATTGGCTAGGGTAGTTGCATACGTGGACAACGTTGCGGTCTGTGTGGCAGGCATGAGTCTGCAAACTGTGTTAGCGGTGCTGGAAGGCACCATCACCAGGGACGTGCGTCTCTTAGCTTCGAGAAATTTGGTACTCTCTACGGCGAAGACTGTTTTGGTGATTTTTTCCAGGGGTCCTCCTCTGGAGGGGTCCATTATGGTGGGTGACTCGTTGGTGGCAGCCTCTAGCTGTGTTCGGTATTTGGGAGTGCAATTAGATCCAACCCTGTCTTGGCAGAAAAAAGTCACTGCAATTAGAGTGGCTGTTTCATCCAGGCTTCGGGTCCTCAAGTCCTTGACGGCCAATGGTCTTGTTGCTAAGCGGTCTGTGGTGACCTCTATTTACAGGTCGCATATAAGAGCGTGTGTGGACTTCCACCTGCCGTTCCTTGCCTGTGCAGGCGGGATCTTGAGTGGGGTTCAGGTGGCGATCAATGATTGTCTCCGCACTATTGTTGGTGGTCTGCCGTCGACCTCCGTTCTGGCCCTGAAGGTGGAGGCGGGTGATTGCCCATTGTATCTTAGAGCAAGGGACCTGCTTTTGGCCCTGTGTCTGCGTGCTGTAGCGAGGGGTAAGGAGGAACCGGGTACATGCTGTCTATTGGAAGTCATGTTGTAGACCGAGGGTGTGAGGGGTCGTCTTGAGTCGCTCGGTCTGGGTGCGACACTCTTGCTGTGCCAGCCTCTTCAGGGGTTCCTGGCACCGGGATTTGTTGCCCCTCTTAGGCCTTGGGTCTGGTGTGGCTTAGTCTTAGCAGTCTTTGATGTTCCGCCACGTCCAAGGGTCCCACGAATTTATTGTGATGCGTCGTTCCGCTGTGAGCAATAGGTGGGGGAAGCAGGGATCTGAAATGCATTTGGGGAGGAGTTTTTTCTTGACAGAGCTACCTTCAGTCTTCTTGGGGGAACTAGTTGCCCTCTCTATCGCCCTAGGGTACGATCTGGGTTTTCCTGCTTTTGCTGTGTTGTCGGACTTTGCGTCTGGGATTACCTTCTTGAGACGTTCGTTCGCCACTCTACGTGTAAAGCATCCACTAGCACTTGAGATTGGTAGGAAGCTGTGGGTTGCTTTGCAAAGGGGTATTGAGATTTTTATCCAGTGGGTGCCTAGGCATTCTGATGATTTTGGGAATGAGGTTGCGGACGGGTTGGCAAAGGAGGGGTGCAATGGTGGTGTAAATGTGGTTCACTGCCCTGTTGTGCCTAGTGCGTGATTCGATGATCCGGTGATTCGGTCTTTGTCCCAGCAAGCATGGCAAGCAGTCTGGGATGGTGGGCGTTCTGGCAGGCACCTGTATGAGGTGCACCCACTTGTCTCATCGCCGCTGTTTTTGGAGGAGGTTTCATGGAGGGATGCGCGGCTTTTTACCAGATTACGTACGGGCCATGTTCTGCTACGCTCCCATATGTTTCGGTTGGGATGGTGTGCTGACCCAGTCTGTGCTTGTGGGACAGGTGAGGAGACAGTGTCTCACTTTCTCTTCTCCTGTCCGTTATGGGCCAGGTTTCGCGTGCATGCAGTTTTCGGTCCAGATTGGTCGCTCGGCAGGGTTTTAGGGTTGGCTGCCCATGAGAAGGGGTTTCGAGACGTGGTGAGGAGTGTGGTTGCCTTTTGTGACCAAACAGGTCGTTTTCGGGATGGGGAGGCTAGTGTTGCTTGCTCAACGTGTATTTGTGGGGAGAGGGTGATGGTGGACACGTGGTGTTTTTGGTGTGGTACAGAATGGGGTGTGATGTGTGGTTGCAGCTAGGTGGAGGTTTGAGAAGCAAGCTATGGACTTTTGTTAGTAAGTTAGCTAGCTCGTAGAGTAGAGCGTAAGGGGTTAAGCCCATGTAGTGCTCTCGTATGAATAAATCAAATCAAATCAAATCAAATCAGTATCCAAGTTCTCATTGTCCAAACTTTGGCCATCCAATGAGAGACGGTGCCGACAATACTAACAATGGTTATAGGCCTAACAATATTTTCGTACTTACGCGCCCTCCCACGCCATCCCTATTACGCCCCCAGGCTCCAAACCCTAAAAGGTACGCAGTTCTTATTGTTCTGGACCCATTCGTCCAATATCATAGCTGGAAACCTCCCCATTATCTCGGTATCGATGACTAATCACCCTATGGGATTTAACATGGGGATGAGCGAATTAGCTATCTAGTTAGCTAACACATTTACAACGTTATTGAGGATCAGACTTTGCATTGAAAGCAACTTAGCTGGCATTCCTGCACGAGTTAATGTTTTTCAAGTGGGTCATTGGTCTCGATTTCAACACAATTTATGCTTTTGTACCACATTATTATTTTCTCCCAAGTACCTGAAATGTACCAAACTATGCTTCAAGATATAAGACACTGACACTGTGGCGCTGCGCCACAATGGTTTACAACTTCGACAATTGAATTGAAGTGATGTTTGTTGTGATGATTGTTGTCTAACTTGGCACGACACACTAGCGTGTGTCTAGATTCTCCTGACTTCTTTTATTAACTCACTTTAGATATAAAGCGGTACCAGACTTTAACTGAAGAAAATTAAACGCAGTATAAAAAAGGAATAAAAAATCCTTTTCCATCGGGCTTGGTTTTCCTATTGCCCCTGTACATCTTCTCTTTGTTTCTCACTTTCCGGACCGCAAGTCACCTCTCCACCCAACTCCCCAACCATTTGGCCCTGGTGATGAAACTAAGGAATGAATTCTGCAGATGCCAGAATCAAGGATTTTTATTTTGACAACTTATTTCATTTTTGTCTTTTCTGAAGCTTCAGCGGTATGCCCAATCACGACACACGCTAGTGTGTCACCTGCCAAGATAAACGATAACATCCAAATAAAATATATATATATGAGCATGCATGGCTACCACTAGACACGTTGTGTCTTCACAGCTAAGGTTGTTTGGCTGTTTTCAGGCATGTGAGGATAATAACAATGCGACAGAAAAGGCTGAAACTTGATTAACAGGGAGGCCTTGGATTAAAGCTGGTTCTTAGCTCATTTTACAGGTATTGCTTTGGAGATGTGCCCTTTTCATAAGGCCTCTTCTAATTGGTCAAGTGGTTCACGCGCTAGGGACCTCTAAACGACCAAATTGATTGTTTTACATTGTTGTAAACTTAGTTATTAAGAAACAATGCCAAACTGAACGTTAAATAAACCCGTGCGTCTGCGGTACTATCAGAAATACAACTCATATGAAACCTGCTGTCCTCCAAATGTAACGAAAGCCAAAAAAAAAATGGATTTCATCAATTTGGACCAAAAATATCTGATATCTACCCCGAAAGAAAACTTATTAAGGATTCCCACCAATCTTTTCGGCCGAGTGAAGTCGTAATAATAAACACCAAACTCATTTCGCCAAGCGAATCCCACCGACTAAGACTTCAAACGTTAAATGAAATTGAAAACTGCGCAGTAAGCAATTTTCATATATTTCATTGAATCTTCGAACTATTACTCGGTGGGATTAGCTTGGCGAAAGAGCTTGGCGTTTGATATCACGACTTCACACGGCCGAAAAGCTTGACGGGAATCATTAACAAGTTTTGCTTTGGGGTAGATCTTATTTACGGAAAAGTAGTATAAACTCAACCAGGGGTACATGTAGACTTTCAGCAAAGGGGGGTGAGGGAGCACACTTGAAGAAAAGGGTCGAATAAACAAATAGTTTGAGGACATTTTGACCCTGGATGAAACACTAAATAGGGAACTAAATAGGGAACTAAATAGGGACCCTGGACTAAACACTAATTTGAAAACTTTTGCCCGTTTCGTATAATCCAGTTTCGCATTATACTTTATAATAATTAAATCAAGATTTGTTGGCATCTCTATTATACTAGCATCTCTGATGTTATGTGTAATTCAAAACATTAATTTACCACACAACAATTTCGAAAAAATGCGAAAAATCCCCCTTCTTCCCTACGAAACCACATGAATAAGCGTCCCATATTTAAAACAAACGATACAGAATTTGAGGGGAATCTATCCCAATTAAAATTAAAATTAAAACTTGGTGCCTATTTGTCCGGTGTCTCTATGTCGAAATTTCTACTGTATGTCCACGTCCACTTTTTTCTCCACGTTTAGTTGTGTGACGAACTCCATTCCAGACCAGATAAAGTGTTCATTTATGCCAGCTTATGCAAACAGGGAATTTTATATGAAAGTGCAAAAGAAAAGTCATTGGAGTGGTCTATGCCAGACGGGAGACTGAACCATTTCGGATAAATTAATCCAAAAACCAGAGTTATGCGAAACACGACGTAGCCGTTTCGTCCAAGGTCAAAAAGTCCTCCAACAAGTCCTCAAACTAAATCTGAGTTTTGTCCAAAGTTTAATTACTAATTAGGGATGAGTTCCAGTTACAGTGCGTATGCATATTTTGGCACTTGGGGCACGTGGCTCTGCCTCTCTACCAAAAATGCACAAAAAATGTACTATTTAAACTCTAGGTGCCTTTTTCCTGCCCTCGTTTCCCCATTGGGGACACAAAACAAAACGGCCTTGGGGACAACAACTCGATCCAGGCGCTAAATACAAAAGTTTATTACGCCAATGGTATCCAGCTATTTATCAGTGAGGGTGTAACATTTTGTACCTTTCTGGAATGATAACGAAATGCAACGAAAGGGTATGAAGGACATTTAAAAAAATGGTCCACCAAGGTTAAAAATAGTGAAACTTTAGGGACCGTTCATTGTCTATCAACGGGGGTGGGCTGGCAGATTGTCGTCGCCAGTACAAGAAAAATTCATGACCCCCCCTTTGGTGTTAGTGTTCCCCCCCCCCCAAAAAAAAATTGTATTACAATTTTCATTTTCTTGAAATGAGTGGACGATACTTACTAGGCCTACTTTAATAGCTTGTGTTATGTGCTGAGCTAAATAAATTTATTACATTCCATAACTTGACCCCACCCCCCTCCTGACAGCAACTTCAAACAAAAATTTTAGCCCCCTCTCCCTCTTCATGTAAAAATTTTCATGCCCCCCCTCCCTCATTTTCGCCGGCCAACCCCCCGCATAAATAATAAACGGTCTCTTACTCAGTTTTTTTTTAAACAAATGAAGCTGTTACCGTACCGGAGAAAAGTTTCCCAATTTTAAAGAAGCATGTACTACTTTCACATCTTTCAACTCCTTGATTCAGGCACCGTAGGACAGTTTTGTTCTAGAAATAAGGACCTTACGATTTCTTTTTCTCTTCAAATGCGGGACTTGGAGAACAACTGTCACAGACGAACTTTATATTTTTTGAGAGGGGGGATGGGGGTAGGAGGAGGTAAGATGCCCCTTTCCTTCCCCGCATTTTTCTTGCATACGGGCATGTACGTGCATCATACCCCAAAAATTGGTGATCTTTTCACTTCACAGATGACAGCACATGAAACTATTTCGTCTGTTGTGTTGGACAATTTCACTAACCGCAACGAGTCAGTCAAATGAAAACATCTTTCTTTTTACTTCATAGATGTCAGCACGAAATTAGCCAATGATTGTATTTCACTGGTCGGTGCGTAGCTGAGGAAAGCGACAATGTGTAATTTCTTTTTGTCATAACAGATGGCAGCACAAACTATTTTTCTATTTTTGTTCACTGTACCGATAAAACGGAATTTGAGAACTGAACTTGGAGTACTAATTCTGAACTTGGAATTGTTGCCTATCGTGCAGATGTGGAAAATACTTGTATTTCGTGTAGCCTTATTTGATCAAGACAGAAGCTAATGTGTCGCCCGCCAAGATAAAGCGATAACATCCAGAAAAAATATACAGGGTGGTCGAAAAGTCCGTTGCACCCCAACAAAAGCCCTACAAAATTGAAATTAGGCATGTGACTCATAGGACTTTGTTTTGTCCCTAAGATGGGGGCCACCCACTGAGCTTGCGGTGGGGCGCCCTGCCCCCTCAACCCCCAGGTATAAAATTTAACTTTTTTCCTGTGAGAAATAGGCGTTTGGTTCCAATTGGGCAAATATGCGCATGGCCCAGACAACGCGATAGTTGAAACGGCATGGTAATTGGATGAACGGGTTGTGTTTTATTACATCTTCAATGTAGATGAGGCACACCCAGATGATGCTTCCCTGCATGTTGCAGGAAATTTCCGGTGCACCCATCAAATGTTTTACAGCACTGAGATTACACACCTGGTACATAGTAACAAAGTTTGTTCCTAAAATGGGGGCCATTGCATGAGCTTCCATTGGGGCGCCCTGCCCCCCCACCCCTCAACCCGCAGCTATAAAACTTATTTTTGTTCCAGTCAGAAATAGACGTTTACTTCCAGTTGTGGAATTATGTGCATGACCCAGTCAACCTGATTGCCCAAAATGGCATTCTAATGAGATGAACAGGATGTGTTTTATTACAATTCTTCAATATAGCCCCCACGCCCTCATGAGGGCTTACCTGCACGGTGTGGGAAATTGGCCGGTGCGGCTTATCACCAAAGGTTCTACAGCACTGAGATTACGCTCCTGACACATAGAACGAATGTTTGTCCCTAAGACGGGGGGGGGGGGGGAGGCATGCATGACCTTACATTGGGGCATGTGGTCCCCCCAACCACCTATTTGTTTATTTTTGTTCCCTACAGCAAACATGACTAATACCCCTGGGTTGGGCAGTTGATTCCAGACACCTTCCATTAATTAAAGAGCACAGGCACTATCACCTTTGCTGGTCCGTCAATTGATGACGATTGATCACGAAGGGCGGGGGGGGGGGATGAAAATAGCTTATTTCTGGAGACGTATTGCTTGAACGTTCCCATCCCAGCGGTGTTTATTTCTGTTTAGTTTAATGAACATAGATAAACTTTGTATTTGGGGGTTGGGGGGGGGGGAAGGCCTGGCGCCCAAATACAAGCTCATGCAGTGGCCCAATCTTAGAGACAAACCTTGGTCCTATTTTGTAAGTGCTTGCTAAGGAGATGGACGATTATTCATATGACACAATGCTCAATTCTAATTCACCTCTTACTGTACAGCAAGGGGACTGCACACTTAGCATTACATGTTAGGCGCTAAGTCAAGGTTTTCCCCCTTGTCCTGCCCTCATCAGCTCTGGTGGTTCGACTTGCTGGTCTGACCAACACACACCAATTAATTCGAGCCGTCGATTCCGTCCCATTTTATACCCGAGCGGGCCGGGGCAGAACAAGGCTCTCGCCTGAGGCTTTACGTCACGTGACGGCTAACTGGCGCGATCCAGTCCTATCTGGTTGAACAATAGGACTCGCTCGCTTACCCGGATGCTGGGGCTGGGCTGGGCCAGCTGCCATGTGTGCATGGTAGCTAGCGGCACGAAGCATCCGTGTTAACGGCAAGGTGCACCGCACGAGTGGCTAACTGTGTGCGTGTGTACTGCCCTACATGTAAGAAAGTTACAATTTGTCAGGTGTGTATTCTCAGTGCTGTAGGACCTTTGATGGATGCACCGTACAATTTCCGGTATCATTCAGGGAAGCCTCATGTGGACGTGGGGGCTACATTGAAGATGTAATAAAACACATCCCGTTTATCCAAGTAGCATGGCGTTTTCGGCTATCACGTTGTCTGGGCCATGCGCATATTTCCCCAATTGGAACCAAACGTCTATTTCTCACAGGAAAAAAAGTTAAATTTTATATCTGGGAGTTAAGGGGGCAGGGTGTCCCAACTCAAGCTCAGTGGGTGGCCCCCATCTTAGGGACAAAACAAAGTCGTATGAGTCAGGTGTCTAATTCCAATTCTGTAGGGATTTTGATGGGGTGCAACAGACTTTTGGACCACCCTGTATATATGAGCACGGCATCCACTAGACACGTTGTGTCTTTACAGCAAAGGGAGTTTGACTGTTTTCGGCCATGTGAAGATAAATAACATTGCAACAGAAAAGGCTGAAACTTGTTGGATCGGGAGACTTTGGTCGCCTGACAACATAAAATCACTATTAATGACACAGCTTACCGTTATCTTGTTGAAAAACGACGTGAATAACGTTGATTTTTGCCTAATTACTTACTACTTACTACTACTGGTAACGCTTTTTTTTGTATCACGAAAATAATTTCTTCCATGCTCATTTTGTAGGTATTGCTACGGAGATGTGCCCTTTTCATATTGACCGTTCTAATTGGTCAAGTGGTTCAGGGGTTAGGGAGCTCCAAGTTCAAACGACCAAATTGATTGTTTTACATTGTTTTAAACATTGTTAGTATGCAATAATGCCAAACTGAACATTAAATAAATCCGTTCGCCTTCATTACTAATATGGAATGCTATCATATAGAAAAGGCGACTGCTGTCCTCAAAATGTAACGAAAGCCAACAAGAAAAAAGCAAATGGACCAGAAAGCTCGATTGGTGTTTCCATCTCATAATTACTATGACAAACAAATGGATTTCATAAATTTCGACCAAAAACAGCTGATATCTACCCCAAAAAAACTTGTTAAGGAATCCCGCCAAGCTTTTCGGCCGTGTGAAGTCATGATATAAAACGCCAAGCTCTTTCGCCAAACTAATCCCACCGACTAATACTTCAAACGTTAAATGAAATAATTGAAAATTGCGCAGTAAGGAATTTTCATATAATTCATTTAACGTTCGATCTTTACTCGGTGGGATTAGCTTGGCGAAAGAGCTTGGCGTTTGATATCACGACTTCACACGGCCGAAAAGCTAGGCGGGAATCCTTAACGGATTTTGTTTTGGGGTAGATTTGTATTACTGGACTCTCTATCTACGTCATTAAAAATGCACTATGTGCGTGCATGTTTGTAGTATGCCTATTCCTCATGGAGTAAGGTACAAAGATGAGAATAGCGACAAATGTACCATGAGTAAGTTTAAAAGGGATTCCGTATTTACCTAACTGCAACTTGAGTAAGAGCGTTCATGCAAAACCACACAAATCCATAATGAGTCATTTAAGATATTTAACAAAAACCTATTTTGCATTATAGCATCTCACAAAAATAAAACTAACAATGCTATTTCTTAGGTCATCCATATTTATTTATTTTTCTTATTTTAGAGCGTAACGGCCTAATACACCATGAGCTCTATCTAAACTACTTAAAACTACTTAAAACTACCTAAAGTTACAACCCGTCCATACATAACATACTGCAGCCGGCCAGCCGGGGAACAAGAGCGCACGAGAAACCCTGGGACCCTATGTAAATCGCTTCGTCGCCCTATAAAAACCTAAGGTCCCGCGCAGGGGACCAATACCAAACAAGGAGTGTGGTGAAACACCAAGGGCCTTATGCATAGGGTCAACCCCAGCGTCAACCCCAAACCGGCGCTGAGCTGTCCATCCAGGGCACTCAAAAAGAAAATGACGCACCGTCTCGTCACCAACACCACAGATGCAGAGTAAAGAGAGGGACTACCCTAGCCGAAACAAATGTTCCCTGAGTTGAATATGCCCTGTACGGAGCCTGGAAAGCAAACCGGCATCCCGGCGAGCGAGGCCATTGAGAGGGTGTGGACATGCAGTGGTGGGAGTGACACAAAAAGACTGCGACCCAACTCACTCGCAGACCACGCTGCTGCCCACTCCCCCCAACAACAGCCTCAACCACCGGCCGCAAGTCCCTAGTCCCAAGGGCAAGCTGGACCTTGGCCGAGCCATCAACAGAACCCTGTCTAGCCAACTCGTTACCGAAACTGCCTGAGTGACCCTTAACCCACACAATGGAGACTGACTTGCCACACTGGTACTGCGAGAAGAGCTTCCACCCTATCTCAAATGCAGCAGGATGGGAGCATTGCAGAGATTGGAAACAGAGACGCAAGAATCCAAGACCAGCCAATGAGTCAGTCAAGACACAGTATTCCGGTACCTGCAAGTCAGAACTGACGTCAAGGGCCACGGAAATGGCAGCGAGCTCCCCAACGAAAGCCGAGGGTAGAGGGTCGAGGGAGAAACAGTACTCTGGGTGCCAACTTGGAACACACACCCCATTCCCCCTTCCCTGGGCCGCAAAGAACGATGCATCGCAAAACACCTGCACCCCAGACCACCCAACCCCAACACCCTCAGCCTGGAGAGAAGCCAGCGCAGCAGGGCACCAAAGCCATGGGGCCGTTGGGTGTATAAAAATCGGAGGTGGAAAGCCAATCAAATCCCTATGCATGAGCAGTGACACCTCCTGTCCCGGGGCACCCAGCAAATCACGGGCCCTTCCGGACAGAGACATGTGATCCACTAAGATACGCCCTAAGGGATCCGACGTGCCCCTCCCAATTGCCCGCAGGCAAACTCTGACCATCAATTCCTTTGCCCGGTAGGCAACTGGTACTTCACCAGCTTCCACATGCAACGCCAGCACAGGGGTGGATGGGAGGCAGCCCGTGACAACACGCAGGGCCTGGTTCAAGGCAACCTGCACTGTCCAGAACTTGCCAGAACAGGGATATGGTAATCCGCGCAAGAACGCACATACACCTTGTAAAAGGATGCAACCGTGCCACGCTTAGCAACAGATGCATTGTTGGCAATGGACCGCAGCACGTGAGTTCGAGCCGTGATACCCTGCCTCACTGCAGCCACATCATGCGTCCACAACAGCTGCGGGTCCAGCTAAAACCCAAGGTACCGTACCTTGGGCTTAGCCACTACTCGCAACCCATTCACCACAATTGAGCCATCCCAGGCTCCCCCCCGCCGAAAAATCATCAGCTCGGTCTTCGCACTGGCTAACTGAAGGCCCCTAGCTGCCAGAGCGCAAGAACCCTTAGCTATCGCAGCCTCGAGAGATGCCAGAACAACAGGCAGGTCCTTCCCCGCAAGCCACACGGCCACATCATCTGCGTAAGCGACCACGTTGACCGTAGAGTTAATCTCAATAAGGACAGCATTGATCGCCACTGCAAACGAGGCTGGGCTTAGACAACTACCTTGGGGGAAAGCCTCGGTCAGTGGAACGCACACCAGAGCAGGCACCCCCAGCCTTAGTAGCAAAGCACCGCTTACCGAGCAGAGCCAAAACCGCAGCTGCAAGCTTTCTGCCTACCCCCAACGTCTGCAGGGAGTACCTCACCCACGATATGTCAACCATATTGTAGGCGGCCTTAATATCTAAGAAGACCGCAACCACGAAGCATTCATCAACCCATGCCTCCCGTATGCCAGGCTCCAGGTACAGCATAGCGTCCTGCGCACTCCGGTTTTTACGGAACCCGAACTGTGCACCAAACAGCCCACCCGACCCCTCGATCTGCCACACAAGCCTATTTACCAGCATCCTTTCATAGACTTTACGCACACATGAACGGAGCGCAATTGGTCGTTAACTCGAGACGGCAGACCGGACTTTGCCCCCACCTGACATCTCGTTTAACACAGCAACATCATCCGACCACAAATGTACACTGTCACACACACTACCACTCCCATCACTGCTCTCAACTGCATCTTTGCTGGAAACACACCTGTCAACCGTCACACCCGGCTACTGATGCGTCACATCACTGACATTTCCGTCACCACACCCAGTTGCGTCATTACTGGATTTAGGCACACCGGCAGAATCATCCTCCAGAAAACCAACCGCTCTAGGAATGACTCCACCTATAATGACGCCACCCAAATTGACACCACTATCATTGACACCACTGGAATCGACACCACCCACATCAACACTATCAGAACCACCTATGGCTGAAACAACACAAGGCGGACACATTTACATTTGGGTCTCTTCCCCTATCTCCACACCCGGAACACCAACAGAAACTTGCGCACCAATCTCAAATTTGCCACTCTCACCATCCACACCATCACCAGCCAGGGGTGAGAAACGGTTTTCCACCACAGCCGCTTGTTTCGGTAGTGGCGGAGAACTGGCCATTGCAGAACGAAACGCAGAAGCCTTTCGTCTTCGGGATTTGCGTAGAGTCACCCAAACACTGGAAGTGTCAGCAGCCGCTATTGGGGCACTAGGTGGAGGGTCAGCGACCCCAAAGGGATCCACAACAGGAGGCACAGCAGAAGACTCCACAACTGGAAGCACAGCAGGAGACGCCACTACAGGAAGCACAGCAAGAGACGCCACAACAGTAGACACCACAGGAGTAGGGCACACAGGTACCGCGAGGTGGACACAAAGTGCAGTCCGAGGGAGGGCCGTTCTGCAGACACCACGGTAGACAGACGGACAAGAACGCCTCACGTGACCTGACTGGTGACACTTAAAGCACCTGGGTGGCCTGTCTGCCACAGCCATATATGCACCAATCCCTAAAACCCCTACCACGTCAGGCACATCCTCCACATACACAGAGTCTCGCAACTTCAAGGTACCACATCTAGTCCCCGTACGGCAGTGATGCATGCCCTCCATCACGTGCAGTTCATGCCACAAACCAACTACTTCTCCATACCCAGCTAGAGCCCTCACTATGGCTGCGTCTGGCACGTCCAACGGGAGCCAGTGCAATCGGAACTTGAGTGACCTGTCCAGAAGGTCATACACAACCGCCGAATGGCCACGCACCATGAGACGCCCCTCCCTCTTAACAAGCATCTTTGCCTCCCGATCCGCAAACTGGACTTGAAAAGCATTGTTTGCTTTCAGCCAATATAAGCCAGTTATTCGCTGCAGCTCCACTATTTTGACCAAAGCGTCTCGAACATCCAAAGGACAACCAACGAGCTTTACATAGTAATGTTAGCCAAATCCCCTTTGTATAGACGTTGTGGCCAGGCAAGGTCATGCGGCACTTCCTGGTCATGGCCTTGGCTGCCCCCGTTTGGCCCAACTGCAGTCACATCTTTTTCCACTACTAGACCCCTGTGCGAGGTCACCACGTCCAAAAAAGAAGCTCTGTTTGGCACCTCCTCAGCAGAAAGCTTTCCTTCATTATAGCATGATAGTTTATGATAAACAGTCCCGGACCACTTCTCTCCGACCTTCACTGACGTTGCTTTCATTGTTCTTAGTCTCATTGTTAATACTAGCCTTGTCACCAGCATAGTTGTTACCGGCATTGTTGTCACTAGTTTTACCTTTATCAACATTCATCAACCCTAAGCCCCATCATCATCTTTACTGCTCACACCGTACAAATTGAGATCAACTTCATCCAGTCCGATATCTTCTGCTATTTTCCAGACTTCCCGATATTTGTGACTCGACACAAGTCCCTTGTTTACCTCTTCCTGCGTCACCATACCCGCTTGCCGTAGCTCTAGCAAACAGCGCCTGACTGGGCGTGCCATGGCGGCAACAATCGTTCTCAGGCATTATTTTCTTCTGACTGGTTTCTTAATGGGTTTTTTTGATAACTATAGTTTTGATTTGTGTTGTTTCGCAGCAAACGAATGGGATATGTATCGTTTTGCTTGAAAAGTAAATTAATATCGGTGGTTTTAAAATTTAAACAATTCATTTTTGGGGGTGAAAATGCGTCGGTTTAAAAAACAGAAGCCACCAATATAACTGAAAATTGCACAACCTTTAATTTTGATCTCTGCAACTTTTGCTGTACGAGTGAATGTTTAGGCCCTGTATAGAGCCAAAAAAATAAAGCTAAAAATCGAAAATTTGGTATTAAATGGGTAATAAATTTCTGGTCTCCGCAAGTAGTTCTGAGAAACTTCCTCTTTGACACTACACGCCATCCGCCATTGCAAGACACGTAATAGAATGACGTACTGCAATTGGCTCTTAGGATTTGTGTGATTCTGCTCCAAACAACATTTCAGATTTGTGTGATTCTGATCCAAACCACATTTCAGATTTGTGTGATTATGCTCCAACAGCATTTCAGATTTGTGTGATTATGCTTCAAACAACATTTCAGATTTGTGTGATTATGCTCCAAACAACATTTCAGATTTGTGTGATTCTGCTCCAAACAACATTTCAGATTTGAGTGATTATGCTCCAAACAGCTCTTTTATCAAGTCTATAAAATAGTGGAAACATGTTGTTTTGTTCCAAACATCTCACACGTGGGTCAGGCTGTTGCTGAAGTGGCCACGTCAATTTGTTGGAAAAAGTGATATGTGTGATTTTGCTCAAACGCTCGTCATACTGTTTATGACCCTCAAATAGGCGAAAAATTGTGGCAAAAACTATTTCATGAAGTCAAAGTTCGATCAGGCAAACTATTCAAGTGAAAGACACTTGATTGCAAAAAAAAAACAGACCTGTCGGTATCATACATTGTAGAAGAAATCAAACATTCACATTTCTGATGCAAGGTTGGTGGATTAGGGTCGCCCGCGCACTGAGCGACTTGGCTGTGCGGCCAGGTCGCTGCACCCAATGAGAATGCTTACTGTTTATGGAAAACCACTCACTAATAATTTTTATTGGCTGCAGTGACCAAGTCGCTCAGTGCGCGGGCGGGCTAAAAGAGCAACGTGAACAATTTTTTCGTGCCGTATAGTAAACCTTTTGAACGCGTTTCTCCTTTTGCTTGTTCAATCGTAGAATATAATGGAATAATTGGTGTCGGCTAGTCTGGACTCAGACGATGTCTCACCACTTGAACGCTATCTAGAGTCGTGGCAAACAAAATAGCGTCTGAACCCAGACTAGGTGTCGGCCAGTAAACTTAGAGCTTTTTGAAGGCCAATGCGCAGATGTTAAGTTTAAACAAGAATGTATAGGGTTGGGGTACGATACCACCGTCGTGACAGTTGTTTTTTCTCCCCATGAGGGAGGAAACGGGAGTACCCGGAGAAACACCTCGTGGAACGGGCGGGAAACAGTTGGAGAAAACCCGTTCATGTACACTTCCCTACACCAGAACAGAATTTGGCTTGAATTTGGCTCCCTGGCACTACCTAAGGAACCGTACATTGTTTTTAATTGAAATAATCAAGTGTACAATTGAGAAAATTGCATCTGTGTAAGTGCTGTTGTGCTTTACGAATCATATATTTAAAACGTAAAGCACAACAGCACAAAAACAGATGCAATTTTCTCAATTGTACATTTGATTATTTCAATTAAAAATCATCATTAATTTTTATCCGTGTACATTTTAACAAGTGAAAATTCAATCATATAACCACTTTTTTACAGCACACTTGACGTTCTTGTTTGTAATGACTATGGAACCAAAGGACTGCCTCAATAATGGATGCAATATCCTGAACACTCTGCAACGCTATCGAAATGGTGAACAGGCGCCTTCAAAAGAACATACTTTTAGTCCAGCAACCGGCACAAAAACCCAAAAGAATAGTCTGCACAAAACTTTTTGCGCAGAGATGCTCTGCAATATGTCTGTACTCCAAAACATAATGATGCCACCATGGCACCCTTGAGACTTTCAAGATGGCGTCCAAAAATGGGGATGAAAAACGGTTTTTTGCTTCTAACATCTAAACCGTTCATCCGATTGAAAATTAACCGTTCCCAGTTATGTTTAGAATAAAATTTCCTTCAAAACAGATTCTTTTCATATTTTTGATAAAATTGAGCCTTCTTGCCGAAATTCGTATTTAACCCTTAAATGCATGAATTATTTTCTGATATTTTTTTTAAGGTCCATGTGATAGTTGGGTCAGTCGTGGGATTTGAACCAGCATTAGCTAGGTTTGGAGACGAGGACGCTGACCACTAGGCTGTTGCTGCTCGCTTTGCTCGGGGTCCCCGGGGACTCGTCACAAAGCCTGCAGTGCGAGTTGGTAACTGTATGCAACATGGAGTTAAGTTATTTTAGGCCGATAACACACGTTATACCACGGCTGTGATGTCACGCTAACTCAACGCCATGCTAAATTTCCGTTGGTTAAATCCCGTTAACCAACACCGGAAGTGTGCGTCATCGCAAAAAGTGTGGGTTATCAAGTTACCTCACACTTTTGCCGATAACCAACACTTTTGCCAATAACCCACACTTTTGACACTGCCCGATCACGTGACCGGGAACACACACCAACGACCAAATACATCGTGAAAAAAAAAAAACGCAACGCAATAAAAGCGCACAAAACTTAATTACTTAAAAGGAATGAAATCCCATCCCTGCAAACTCTTATACGTCTGGCCAATATCTAAGCCATTCACGCTGC
>JAHWFP010106736.1:132260-154395 GCA_023313725.1 Lithobius niger
TCCCCTACACGTTGTAGCACTCGGCTTTTCACTCTATTTTACCACATGTTACATCTTTAAACTGCTGCACTACCCGTTCTAATTCGGATAAATGGACGTGATTAGGCTTAAATGAAAGATGAAGATCTATATATTCCAACAAGGCCAATTAAAACGATTTATATTATTTAGAAGCTAAACTACGGCAGTTTAAAGATGGAACTTGTGATAAAATAGCACAAAATGCACAGCGTTACATTGTACAAAAACTATCGTAGCTTAGCCCCTAATTGATACAAAGCATTTTAATTATCCTTGTTGAAATTCGTCTAAGCCTAATCACGTCGATTTATCCGAATTAGAACGGGTGGTGCAGCAGTCTAAAGATGGAACTTGTGGTAAAATAGGATAAAAAGCACAACGCTACAACCTAGGTAAACTGAAATAGCTTAGCTCCTAATTAATATAAATCCCTTTAATTACCCTTGTTGGAAAATATACATGTTCATCTTTCAACTGCAGGTTACTGCAGCTGTTTAAAGTCAGGAATTATGTAACATGCGGTAACGGGCTAAAATAACTTAAATAACGAATTTCGGCAAAACGGGTGATTAATTTTACCAAAAATATGCATAGAACCTTTTTGAAAGAAATTTTATTCTAAACATAATTGGTAACCGTTAATTTTCAATCGGATGAACGGTTTAGACGCTAAAAGCAAAAAACCGTTTTGTTGTTGTCATTTTGGACACCATCTTGTGTTCGCCAAGGGTGCCAAGTTGATATCTTTATGTTTTGGAGTAGGGACATGTTGTAGAACAACGCTGCGCAAAAATAATTGTAAAGATAGTTTTTTTTTAGGTTAGGCCTAAAGTCACCATTTGGCAACTGGACTATGTCTCACTATATTCTAGTATCCTACGCGAAATAGCCTTTGCAACATTTACATAGGTTAGAGTGAATGTAGCAAAAGCGTTTCTCAAGAGGGGGAAAGTAGGATAAGAATGCTTTTGCAACATTTACACGCGTTTAAAGCAGTGTTGCAAAACTGAACCATACAGAAAACCAATCGGGAGGGATGTACCTTTAAAAGAACGTACCTTTTGACTAATTTCGAGCACCCGGCTCGGAATACCATTTGCGGTTTTTACATACGTTAGAGCGAATGTAGCAATCCCGTTTCTTTCGGAGGGAGGGGGATGGAATAGGAAAATGAAAGCCTTTGCAACAGTTATACACATCTGAACTAATGTTGCAATACTAAGCCATACCGCAGAGTCAACCGGGAGGAATGTGCATTTAAGTGTTTTAAATCACACCTAATTATAAGACGTACAAACCACACTTTAAGTCGTACCGAAGTGTGGGGGAAGTTGGGGGAGTCGAAGGGGAGCAGGTGTAAACCTCGTAGAGTGTCCTCCTCTCCCACCAGTGTGTGACCGTTTCGCCAAATTTTATTTAGTCAGTGTCTTAATTTTCGGTGAAACGGAAATTCCCGTTTCACCGAATCTCGTTTTCTCTAATAATTTTTTTTCCAAATTACGTTGCTCGCTCGCGCTGCTGCGCTTGCTGCGGCTAAACATTTAACATCAGAAACCGCAACTAACCACAAATTCCTTCATCTTTAACTTTTCCAACCTCAGCTCAAAACTCACAATTTTTTTTGTAGGGTATGCTGTACTATGGCTTACAAATGCCAAAAAAAAAAGAAATTAAAGAAGAGGGGAATGTGCCAAGTTGTCTGGTTAATGGGTAACCTTGGTAGCCTTTTCGTGGTGAATACTTTTTAAGGCCGAGCCTTTTTTGGACTTGGAAGTTTTATTTGCAATTGTGGCTTTATTGGTGTGATATTTGACTTATTTGAAAGCTGAGCTTCTGCAGCGAATCCCTTTTTTTTACGGTACAAATCTCTTAAAATATTTTACGGCGTACACGTCTGATTAATCTATATCCACCCAAAACCAAAACTGGAAATAAAAGCCGCCAAGTTTCCAAAAACAGTCGGCCTTTGAAGGTAGTGATATCATTCGACCAGGGAAAGGCCGCCAAGGCTAATCCTGTTAGCCAAGTTAATCGCACATACTAATAGTTCGAAAGCTAAATGAAAATTAGAAGATTGCTACTAGCGGTATTATTCGGTGCGATTAACTTGGCTAATAGCAATAACCTTGGCGGCCTTTTCCTGGTGGTATGATATCACTACCTTCAAAGGCCGACCGTTTTTGGAAACTTGACGGGATTTTCTACCAGTTTAGGTTTTGGGTGGATATCACAACTTTCATAGGACTGTGAACGTACATTAGGTTACACCGTCTGTTTAAGGTGTTTTAATCCCATTTTTGCACACACTGGCTAACAATCGCTTATTTCGTTCGCTTCGTTCACTCAATCAGCGCATCCCGTTCAGTTGTTTTGATTAACCCTGCATCTTCCTCTTAATTTTTCAAGATTTCGTTCACATTTAGTCATGCAGAAACCCCCAAAGGTCGCTGTACTAAAACAGCATAGCATTTTATTTTGGTGTTATTAACAAAACACCCATTAGCTCGTGTATGCTCGTATTGTTGTGTAACCATCATCTAACGTTCATCCCTTTATTCTTACACAATCCACGGCAACGTTAATGTTTCTTTATTTTGTCCTTCGTTACAGTTCAGTTTTTTGTTCGTCCAGGATTTTACAATAAATCTAAGGACAAGTCTTGATTGTTCAAGCCATTGTTGCTTAAAATCTTTGGTTGCAACTTGGAAAAAACAGCAAAATTTAAATTCGCAGTTTGCGAATTTCAAAACCCTCCCACGCATTTGTCCTGATCCCTACAACCCCCAAACCAACAAAAGGACCATCCTCAGATCACCATGCATCCGTGTGCAAAAGTTCAGGTACGTAGGCCTTCTCAATTTTGCACTAGCTATGAGCAAAAAGTCTATGGGATTTACCATGGGAAAAATCTTATTAGCTAGCTAGTTAGACAGTAACATAAAAACAACGTTATTGACACATGTTTTTCTCTATGATTGGTGGACACTCATCCTTTAAATTTTACATTTCCACAATTTGAAACATTTCTGTCGCATTGGGATTTATCCTCAACATGCCAAAATAAGCTCTCAGTTGCTTACGGTTAACAGACACATGTCTGCTAGTGAGCCGCAAATTCAAATTCAAATTCTTTATTCGAGAGCCGTGACCTGCAGTCGTACGCTCTGCCGTAGCTAGTGAGCCGCCTTTTTATCATTAACAATAATTTTTTTTAACAATCGAATGTCTACAATGGGATGATCTACTGTTTCTTGGCGGCGACACACTAGCGTGTATCCAGAATGCCACGAAAAATGTTAAAATCGTGTCTTTGGTGGTAAGCTTAAGTATGAGAAGATAAAATAACAAGGATGATTATTATTAGTAAAAATAATAATAATAATGTTTTGCATCTAATTGTAACAAACTAAAAACGTCCTTAAATTACACTTCTGAATTGCACAATTGACTCAGATCTCCTCAAAATCTATCATTACGGGCAGGCAAGGCATATAATAGGAGGAGAAAGGGTGGGGGCAGTGGCTGGCAGGGACCTTTGACTGGTGGCTTTGTAGACTTTTCACATCTGCGTGATACCACTGTGAGGGGTTAAAAGCGGGTCGAGGCTAGAGAGGAGGTTTCTTCTTTCATGGAGGGTGACCCACAGGTTACTGCTACCGCCACTTTGAGTTCTTTGTCGTCGCTATTGACGGTGAGGGGAGAGGCAGGTAGAGGTCTCCAGGCGCACAGATCTTTCACTGGCAGGGCAAACGAACAGCGATGGAATTACACAAAACCAAACATTTCCGAAAATGTTTTAGGAATGAATACTATCTTCGAAGTCGAAAATTTCGTGCACTGAATCTATCTAATCATCAAGTTAAATAAATCGGAACGATATTGTGAACGTTATCATCTCCCAAAGCCTAATAACACTTGAGCAATTATTCACTCTAAATTTGAGTTTTGAGTTTTGAGTGCGGTTCCATTAAACCTGCTCGGTCATTATTTATGGCCGGAGGGAGGGGGAGGAGGGGAGGCGGAGGAAATAAAATTATGATTACCAAATTTTCAATGACCTCCCTTTCGAGACCCTGAAAAAAATCTTGACACCCCTTTACTCAAGGTAAAAAATAATGCAACCACCCCTAAAATCTGAACTTTTCGTACGCATATTTAGACTGTCTGCAGATGACCGCCTGTAGACAAGAATATAGTACCGTAGCCAAATTAAGTTAGCAGCACTCCGTACCGATAAGTTATCACAAGTTGTTAGGAAAACGTGTCTCGTTTTTAACGAAAAGACACGTTGGGTTAAAAATGTTCTATAAAACTCCAATTTTCCTTACACCCATATTAGATCGAGTTTCATACAATGTGCTTGTATGCTTGTTTGCTTGCATGTCCACAACCGTATCATAGTCAGAACCTGATAGACAAAAGCCAAGAAACCAGTGGCATACAGAGTTAATTGAAAAAAAAAAGACACATGTACTATTTGGTAGTAATAGCTTCCAAACCTTTTGTGATTAGAAGATCGAAGAATAGAATAAAAGGAGATGGCAAGAGGGAGCCCCAACTTCTCTTGGGGATGCTCTTCCCTACTGCATCCCCCCTACCTCCTCCACTCCATTTCCCCTCCTTCACTATTCACCCTCCACCGCACCCTCATCTAGAAAGCCAAAAAAACAAAGAAGGCAGTTTACGCTCTCGCCCAGCGAATCAAGATTGAATAGTTACTGAACTGTTGGCAGTATAACATTAATACAAAATATACAAAATTAGCTGTAATTATTAGTAATAGCGGAAGACACACAATGGTGCTAATATTGTGAACGGCTAAGTATGACAAGTGAGCAGCAGTAAGGAAGAAAATATTCACCTGCTATGAATCCACGAATTGAACCCGAGTCATTGGACTGGGACTGCAATGCAATCCAAAAACCGCGACACCTGCTGGCATTGTGGGCGTTAATGCAATACGGGGAACATGTTTATTCTTTGCATGGTAGCAATGAAAAAGGGTAAGTGACGTGAAAAGGAATTCGATAACTTCGTAACAATCATAAGCAATACGACGTGTATTGTTGGCTAGCAAACTGGGATTTCTTCCCTCTCATCGTCGTGAGTCAGATATCCCGGCCTGTATGGATTCGTGCACCCTAAAATCAAACAAATTTTTAAAACAATGGAGCCGCAACATAACAAATGCCAATATGACAACATAGGAGGCAGTGTATCAAAACGACTTCCCACAAGACTTGCGTGAGGTGCGCCGGCAACTGCTAGTTTTTCTTAGACAAGCACTACGTGTATACCAATACCCAGGGTTGAAGCGAGAGAGAAGGGGGGGGGGGGGGGGGCGCGCCCCCCCAACTTTTTTGAATTCGGCAAAAGTCGGCAAAACCAAAGCTGTCTTTGGCTGAGTGAAATTATAATGCCGACAATTAAAAGTATTTTCAACCTTTATCTGACTTTATGTGTGCAATTTTACCGACCGCATGATTTACCGACTAGATAGCCCTGCAAAATAAGTGCAGCTGGTTATCTTTAATTTCGCGCAATACATACATCACGCAATTCGAACCGTCGTTCTGTTTTTTTTCTCCAACCACTGGGCTGTTTTCGACCGCTTTGCTCGGGGTGCCCTACACCTCACAAAATTCGCGATGGGAGTTGAAACTCCCTTTTTTGGCCCCCTCTATATAGTACGTATCCCACAGAGTAGTTAAGGTGCAAGATGAAGGGTTAGCCAAAAGTAAGAAAATATTATGTCGGAAGCCGGCAGGGTATTTTGTTCTTGACCGCCGAAATAAAGTGAAGCGCTGCCACAAAGAAAAAACAGAGAGAGAAAGAAAATAGTGTTTCATCGAATTCTTTTCGAGTAATCTTCAAGAAAAAGCAAGGCAGACAAAAAAGGTAAGTTAAGTTTAAAATTTCTTCAAACCTGTTAGATCGATGATGGAATCCAACCGACACAACTCAGTTTAACAACCGACTTTACAAGCAATTAGATATGGGTGCGATAAGGATCCAATGTTCATTTTTTCCTAATGTGATTATTTTAAAAATACAAGGAGGACAAAGTTAAATACTTCTGACTGTAAAAAAAAAAAGAAAATTTTGCCGACTTTATTAGCTAAACAAAAAAAAATTACGATATAGGCCTACGTTTGTTGATTTACACTGCAAAAGAAAGTTTCCTGGCTCGCGCCACATCAGAATTTGAGAGATTAAAAAAAATAAAAATAAAAAGCCGCCCGCATCAACTTTTGGTTTGTGCACTTATGATTGGCTTAACTTTGGTCGCCTGGTAACAAACAAGTCGCTATTAGCTACACAACTTAACGTTTGCTTTTTGAAAAAAAAAGGTGTGAACCTCATTGATATTGCTGAATTACTAATGACAGCTAATTTCACGAAAATAATTTCTTCCGTGCGGTGCATAAAGTAGAAATTTCGCAGGTTTTGCTGGTTTTGGGGACAGGGGGAAGAGTAAATTCAACGTTATCAGTATAGGGCAGAGTTACTGCATTTTGTTGTTATTTTTACTTTACGGAGTCGAACCCATAAAGAATAATACAGCAATGAACCTCATATTTTGTTTACGAACAATGAATATGAAAACGTGAGTACGCGGAACCTTATATGCGGATTTTCGGCTGTTCATTTAGAAATTGAATCAGTTGGGAAAAAAACCTATCGGTTTGGAAAAAAAAACTTCACAAAACAAATCTTGTTACGAAATCCGCCTAGCTTCTCGGTCGTTTGAAGATGCTATATGTCAAACGCCACGCTCTTTCACCAAGTTAGCCTAATTCCACTGACTAAACCATCAAACGTTAAATGAAATACCTGAAAATTAAGCAGGAAGTAATTTTCAGATTTTTCATTAATCTTCGCACTATTTACTCGGGAGAGGGCGGGGAGAGAGGTTAACTTGGCGAAAGAGCTTGGCGTTTGAAATCACGACTTCAAATGGCCGAAAAACTTGGCGTGAATCTGTAACAAGTTTTGTTTTGGGGGGATTTGAAAACTACAGTAAAGATTTCTTCACTGTGTGCTGTTAAGTTGAAAATGGTCGTCACAAGGCTGGATTGAATAACACATAGATGGGAAGTGGTGGTACATTACAGAAACGAAACCAGGTTCTATTTTTCGACAAATCATTTGCTTTTCATCTAAGTTATTACTATCGTAAGAGAGCGAGAGGACTAATAGCGACAGATAGGTCTGATTGGCTACGTCATCTGCTTCGTCCTACGTCATCTGCTTCGCAGCCAAGCAAAAAAAACCGGATAATTCGTGAGTGACCGTCTAATAGCTCGTGCCTGACAATGAAACTTAAGCGCCATTTCATATCATAATTAGAAACAACGAAGGAGAAGTGCAGAGGCAGCAGTGCTGAATGAGAACATAGCTCGCGCCTGACGAAGGAACATGAGCGCCATCTCTTACAATAATTGGAAATCACGAGGCAGAAGTGCAAGCCCAACTGAGATTGAATAATTACACTCCGCAGTGCGGCAAGAAGTGGCAAAATGGCGGACAACGTGAATTTATGTGCAATCCATCCGTCCTCCCGCACGTAGTAAAGGATGTTGCTCACCACCATTTCCCACCAAGAAGGTGGAGGGGGGAGTAAGGGTGGATAGGGACTTTTCATATACAATTTACCAAGCAATTGCGTTCCCAGATGGTGATGAATTTTCTAATTATATATACCTGGGATCCAACATTCCTCTAAAGCCACTGAACATAAATTTAAGGCGTGTGAGGGGGTTAAAAAATATCTTCCCCCTACTATTTACTTATACTCTATTCCATTGTTGTGGAGCCCTAAAAAATGTCTAAAACGTATTGTTGAAAGCCAGGAAAAGCTCTAAAAATACCTAAAAATCCGTCAGCTTACAGGGCCCCCTGGGGGAGCTCACAGCACTCCCCTACACCCCCTTGCTGGTGTGGATGAGTCGGCAAATTTTATCTATCTGCTCCCCATCCCCAAAACAAACGCACTTCTCTACACTCCTGTCCACACCGGCCGTGCAGAACAAATGGTTAGGGCTGTAGAGTGTGCACCAAAATGTCTGAAACGCAACAGCAATTAGTAGTGAGAAAAAAGTAGTAAGAAACTTCAGAAAGAAAAAGAAACCATGCACTAGTATGACGATTCAACCTTAGGTCATGCGTTGATATCCCATTGTTTCAAATAATTATGGTATGCGTGGCTACCAACCCCTATACCTATAGTCTGCACACTGAATTTAATTTAAACATTGTTTAAAAAACGGTGAAATTATTACACCTTCACAATTTTTGCTTTGACATAGCAGTACAAGCTTTGTTACTGCCTTTTTTAACGCACTGCCCTTATTTGTCAAAGAAGTGTTGTATGCAGTAATATCAAAAACCAAAACTGGTAAAAGGAACCACCAAGTTCCGAATGGTTCGGCCCTTCAAAGGAGTGATATCAACAAACCAAAACATTCGCCAAGTTAATCGCACCGCTTAATACTTCAAAGGTTAAATGAAAACTAGAACATTGCTACTTTCGGTAGCAATGTTCAAGTTTTCATTTAGGGTCCAAAGTATCATTCGGTACGATTAAGTTAGCGAATGTTTTGGTGTGATGATATCACTCCTTTGAAGGGCCGAACCATTCGGAACATGGCGGCTCCTCTTACCAGTTTTATTTTTTGATATGATATCACTCCTTTTTTTTTAAATTGTGTATTGGCTAAACTCCACTACTGTGCAGATGTGTACTATAAAGTGCCACGTCAGAAAGAAATTGGTTTTCAACAATTTGCTACTACCTTTTGCCTATAGGCCGAACCATTCTCAACTTAGTCACCTCTTCATGTGTTTTTGGTTTGGTTTTAATTTTGTTGTAATTTGAGTTATAATACTTAGTTTGTTTTTGTGTGTTGATATCACTCCTTTGAAGGGCCGAACCACTCTCAACTTAGTGGCCTCTTTACCAGTTTTTAGCTTTGTTTATTTTGTTTTGTTTTTACAGTTGGTTTATTTTTCGTGAATTGGACGTGAATACAATTTCTTTGCAACGTTGTTGATTTGATTTGATGTATTCATACGAGAGCACTACATGGGCTTAACCCCTTACGCTCTACTCTACGAGCTAACTAACTTACTAACTAACAAAAGTCCATAGCTTGCTTCTCCACCTAGCTGCAACCACACATCACACCCGATTCAGTACCACACCAAAAACACCACGTGTCTACCATCACCCTCTCCCCACAAATACACGTTGTAGCAATCAACACTAGCCTCCCCCATCCCGAAAACGACCTGTTTGGTCACAAAAGGCAACTACACTCCTCTCCACGTCTCGAAACCCCTTCTCATGGGAAGCCAACCCTAAAACCCTGCAGAGCGACCAATCTGGGCCGAAAACCGCATGCACGCGAAACCTGGCCCATAACGGACAGGAGAAGAGCAAGTGAGACACTGTCTCCTCGCCTGTCCCACAAGCACAGACTGGGTAAGCACACCATCCCAACCGAAACATATGGAAGCATAGCAGAACATGGCCCGTACGCAATCTGGTAAAAAGCCGCGCATCCCTCCATGAAACCTCCTAAAAAACTGTGGCGATGAGACAAGCGGGTGCAACCCATACAGGTGCCTGCCAGAGTGCCCACCATCCCAGACTGCTTGCCACCCTTGCTTGGACAAAGAGCGAATCACCGGCTGCAAGTCCCTAGGCACAACAGGGCAGTGCACCATATTTACACCACCATCGCACCCCTCCTTTGCCAACCCGTCCGCAACCTCATTCCCAAACTCATCAGAATGCCCAGGCACCCACTGGATAAAAATCTCAATACCTCTTTGCAAAGCAACCCACAGCTTCATACCAAGATCAAGTGCTAGTGGATGCTCGACATGTAGAGTGGCGAACGAACGTCGCAAGAAGGCAATCCCAGACGCAGAGTCCGAGAACACAGCAAAAGCAGGAAAACCCAGATCGCAACCTTTATGAAGGGCGATAGAGAGGGCAACTAGTTCCCCCAAGAAAACTGAAGGTAGCCCTGTCAAGAAAAAACTCATCCCCAAACGCAGTTCAGGGACAAATATCCCTGCTCCCCCCACCCATTGCTCACAGCAGAACGACGCATCACAATAAATGCGTGGGACCCTTGGATGTGGCGGTACATCAAAGACTGCTAAGACTAAGCCACATCAGACCCAAGGCCTAAAAGGGGCAACAAATCCCGGCGCCAGGAATCCCTGAAGAGGTTGGCGCAACAAGAGTGTCGCACCCAGACCGAGCGACCCAAGGCGACCCCTGACACCCTCGGTCAACAACATGACTTCCAATATACAGCATGCAACCGGGTCCTCCTTACCCCTCGCTACAGCACGCAGACACAGGGCCAAAATCAGGTCCCTTGCTCTAAGATACAATGGGCAATCACCCGCCTCCACCTGCAGGGCCAGAACAGGGGTCGACGGCAGACCACCAACAATAGTGCGGAGACAATCATTGATCACCACCTGAACCCCACTCAAGATCCCACCTGCACAGGCAACGAACGGCAGGTGGAAGTCCACACACGCTGTTATACACGACCTGTAAATAGAGGTCACCACAGACCGCTTAGCAACAAGACCATAGGCCGTCAAGGACTTAAGGATCCGAAGCCTGGATGAAACAGCCACTCTGATTGTGGTGACTTCCTTCTGCCAACACAGGGTAGGATCTAAATGCACTCCCAAATACCTAACACAGCTAGAGGCTGCCACCAACGAGTCACCCACCATAATAGACCCCTCCAGAGGAGGACCCCTGGAAAAAATCTCCAAAACAGTCTTCGCCGTAGAGAGGACCAAACCCCTCGACGCTAAGAGACGCACGCCCCTGGCGATGGTGCCTTCCAGCACCGCTAACACAGTTTGCAGACTCATGCCTGCCACACAGACCGCAACGTCGTCCGCATACACAACTACCCTAGCTGATGTGTTAAGGCTGACCAACACAGCATTCAGAACCACGGCAAACAAGATCGGGCTGAGGCAACTCACTTGCGGGAGGCCCCTATCAGTAGACTTCGTTTCTGACCAATGCCCATCAACCCTTGTCGCATATGTTCTGGCACAAGCAAGGCCATAACAGCACGGATGAGTTGTGGGCTAACACCAAACTCATGAAGAGCGAAGCCGACCCACTGAACGTCAACCATGTCGTAGGCCGCCTTGATGTCCAGAAAGGCACCGACAACAAGTTCCCCGACCTCCCAAGCATTACGAATGCTTGATTCCAGGTAGAGGATAGCATCCCGAGCCTCAACCGGAAACCAAACTGAGCACCAAAGAGTCGACCTGACGCTTAGAGTTCCCATTCAAGCCTCCTGACCAGCAACCTCTCGTAAACTTTTCGAACGCAGGACAAAAGGGCTATCGGACGATAACTCGTCACCGTCGACCGTGGCTTGCCTCGCCCAAGAATAGGTGTAAGAATGGAAAACATCCAATACGGCGGTGGAGGGCAGCTACAAAAACGACTCTGAAAAAAGGCCAGGAGGTCTTCCTTCCCAGCCGCACTCAAAGAAGACAAATCTCTATAGTAGATATGGTCAATGCCGACAGCACTGGATGGATTGCATGCTGCCAGAGAAGCCTCAAGCTCCAACATTGACAGAGGCTCATGGTCATTTTCCACACCACATACAACCAGTGGGGGCCTCGGGCCCCTGCCCGAGCTAAACACATGTGAGAAGTTATCATTGAAGGCGTTTGCTATAGGCAGCCCCCTCAAAACCGAGCCTGCATCATCCAACACCCACCCAATGCCTGGGCGTACATCCTGCGGGCGGACAAGTTTCCAGACCCGTGCAAGAGATACCCCATGGGTCACCTTTCGCACAACCGCCTGCCAAACAAAGTCTTTTCCCTACGCAACAAAAATCGTGACTCATGGGCAACACCGACGAAGGCATACCAACGTTCATCAGATGGAAACCGACGGAAACGCTGCCAGCAACGTCTTCGATCACAAACGGCCTTATCACATACATTGGTCCACCAAACTGGTTTGCCTCGATTGTCAACAATGCGCTTGCGGCTGTTTTTTCTCTTTACACTAAACCACTTTTTGACCCATTCACCAAACTTTCCAGGTCTGACAACAGGGCCTCTAAACCTCCTCAAAGTCCCCTCACACCCTCTACCATACTGCCGCAGTAGCACCGGAAAGTGGTCACTGCTTCTCAAGTCTTGCGAGACCTCAAAGGAGAAACAGCAAGCAATTTCCGGGGAACACAGAAACATATCTAAAATCGATTCCTGAATAACACCACCTTAACACCTCACGAAGGTTGGCGTACCATTTTTGACAACCTCTAAACCCAAAGCGTCTACAGTACTCGCGATCATGGTACCCCTACTATCACATCGGGAACTTCCCCAAGAGTAACGGTGAGCATTGAAGTCGCCTCCCAGCACCAGAGGCCTGGGAAGCGCCTCCACCCACTGCACCCAATCATGCCTTGAGAGAGGCCCACGCACATGAACAAAGCCCAACGTCAGCCAAATACCCCTCCACCTTACCGCTAACACACATGCATCAACATTCGGACAAAAGGGAAGCTCTGGCAGTGAGAAAGGTACCGTATCCCTAAGCAACACATGGCCCGGGCCTGCAATACAGCTGAAGCCCGGAACCACTGGCGCCATACCAGTCGATAGCTTAGTTTCAAGCAAACCTAACACGTCAGTCAAAGTACACAAATTTTCAATTTCGTCTAGTTTGCTCGCTGCACCGTGCACATTCCACGAGCATATTGTTAACTCTGTGAAGAGGAAAGTGAAACACCCACGCACACACACAAGCACACATCCTCACACATGCTGCAGCAACATAAATGTGACTGTTTAGCTGACTGAAGACACTGCACTCCACCCCAGCAAACGTTTGAAGAGACCAGGAAAGTGCTTACTCGTCAATACCACTACACACATCTTCCCGCACACTAGCTCTCACATCGGCAGATGGCTCTGTGCTCCTTGGTTCACACAAGCTGCCACTGCTGGTGGGCATACTTGCTTCAGACACTGAATCACCTACACCAACAACCACATCAACTTCAAACTCAACCCCAGGACAAGGACTTCCTGCCCTCGAATTCCCTCCACTAGCATCTGCCCTTGCATCATCATGCCCTGGCTCCACTTGAACAGGCCCCCAACCAGTTCTCCATCAGATTCAACAACCGTCTCCAGAAGCTGATACTTGTTTCTAGTGGTTACCAACCAATTCGCTCTGTCTTCTTTCACACGACGTCTTTTCCTGCACTGAAAACTGTATTTCTCACCCTGTGAGAGCAACTGCTGATCACCAACACTCACGGACTCCCCAAATCCTTCCGCCAGAGCACTCATGAACGCCAACTCTTGCACCACTTCCCCACTGCATATTGGTGCTCTACTTGGTGCACCGACGGGTGCACCAACCGGCGCATCATCTGTGTCTGCTGTAGTACACGCCTCCATTGTCGGTGACCCAGATACAATTGGCTGTGCGACACTAGTCATCACAGAAGACCCTTCCACATTGCAAAGTGGCACACTACGAGGTGCACCACACGGTGCACCAGCAGACACACTACATTTCTTCACTGTAATGCTACACTTCTCCATCATTGGCCCAGACGCAGTAGATACGACTGGCACCGTTGTTGGCACAGGCACGCACTTCATAATATCGTCACGCACACTCAGCACCGACGCATAAGACTTTATGTGATCTAAGGGACTGTTGCGTTCAGAGTATCTGTTGCATTCACGGCAATAAACACTCGTGCAAAAACTACGAACGTGACCAACAAAATGGCATCTTAGACCACGAGGTGGTCTACCAGAAACAACAAGGAGAGCTGGAATACCACGCACATGCACAACGTCCGGAAGATCGTCGAGAGTAACACTGTCCCGCAGATGCAGCGATGCCTGCCTTACACCCGAGAAACAGTGTGTCATACCATCTATGGAACTGCGTTCATGGTTGAATGACTGCAGGGTGCCATACTTCAACAGAGCTGCCCCGGTATCACACCTCATATGGCAGCCAATGGATCCTCATTTGCACAACATTCCCATGGAGATCGTAGACCATGGCCCGAAAGCCATAAACAACAAAATTCCTGGCACTCTTCAAAGTTTGTTTAGCAGCCAATGTCTTGAGTACTACCTGATACGCATTGTTTGGTCGCAGAGGACAAACTGCCTCAACATCACTCAAGGCCACGTATTTAGCAATAGCATCTCTCAGATGTGGCAACAAGTAAGGGCGTCCGTCCTGTGCAGCTAACACCACCACTGAATTCATCATCTTAATATTTGACAATCCTCCAGGGTACAACTTCTTCAGCCACTCTATGCTGCGTTTTGACTCTTCATCACTAAAGTAATTATGATCCGAACTACGAACCACTTCATTTCCCTCCACTCCGTCAGCCGCACCAATTGGATCAACAATCATCTCTGTGACATTGTTTGTGACATCACCATTGTTCATAATTTCAATGTTGCTGGTCGTCTCCGTTGCAATGCCTTTAGGGTTAAGTACTTTAACATCCTGCCTGCCGTCTTCCACCACACCATGTAAATGTAAGTCCACATCCTGAATATTCCTCTTCCTTGCTTCCTCACGAACTACCTCATACAACTGTCGTGGTACAAACCCTGAACGAACATGTCGTTCAGTTATAATTCGTCTTTGAAGCAGCTCACTTAAGAGCTGCCTTACGAGCGCCGCCATGCGCTATGGTGTGTGTCTAGGCACGTACGTCAGTATCCACGTTCTCATTGTCCGAACTTTGGCTGTCCAATGAGAGACGATGCCGACAATACTAACAATGGTTGTAACAATATTTTCGTACTTACGCGCCCTCCCATGCCATCTCTGTTACGCCCCCAGGCTTCAAACCATAAAAAGATATGCAGTTCTTATTGTACTGCACCCATTCATCCAATTTCATAGCTGGAAGCCTCCCCGTTATCTCAGTATCGATAAATAATTACCCAATGGGATTTCACATGGGGATGAGCGAATTAGCTAGCTAGCTTACACATTTACAACGTTATTGAGGGTCAGATTTTGCATGGAAAGCAGTTTAGCTGGCATTCCTACACGAGTTAATTTTTGTCAGGTGGGTCATTGCTCTCGATTTCAACACAATTTAAGCGTTTGTACCGTATTAAATTTTTTTCCCAAGTACCTGAAATGTGCCCAACTATGCTTCAAGATATGACACTACGCTATGGCACTGCGCTACAATGGTTTACAACCTCGACAATTGAACTGATGTGATGTTTAATGTGATGAATTGGTGCCTAATGTGGCGCGACACACTAGCGTGTGTCTAGACACACAATTTATTTGAAAAATTTAGTTTGAAGTATTAACCATTCAGCAACACTGTCTCGGGAACATCTAGCAAACTGGGATCCATGTAACATGTCCATTGATCAGCTTTTCCCTCGGAAATTCCATTCTACATCCCACAACCACCCTGCCACTCCTTTCTCATGTTGTTTCCGGCCTGTTTTGTTTTTTTGGTCTCGCGGGCAGCAAGGCGTGGGCTTGTCCGCCGTGCCCCCTAATTTCCGATGCCAAACACCATGTTCGCAACAACGGCACGCGGCTTTATCGAAAGCCACACAATTGATGATCCCTTGCAGTGTCTGGCAATCTGAGGCCTATTGCCCTTCACGACCGGTTGTTGTTTCCGCGTGGTGCAATCACATCCTGCTATCCCGCACCCAGATGCGGGTTCCGCGGGTGTTGCACAATATTGCACAACGTTGCGTCATGTGGCAACTACTTCTCGATCTTGCATACATTTGAGCAGAAGCGATGTGCAGTGGTCACGCGTGGCCGTATATAATGGCCTACCCGCCGCATGTGAATCATTTCTTCGACCAGAAGCGGGCAAACAGGATGATGGCTGCAGAGGCGCCGATGGACGACTTTCCCAGCTACGCCGTAGTAGAGAAGTCTAGGGCCGGCAAGAATCGGAGGCAACTTCATCGGGTTTGGACGGAAGAGCTGAGCGAGTACCAGGACAAGAAAGGTTTCTCCGGACCTCCAATGGGCTACATTGGCAGATGCAACAAGAAGAGCAAGGAGTTGGATTTTTTCATGGAATTATTCGGGGAGACTGCAGATTTCATCATAAGGAGGACCAACCAATTCATGGACGACAGGGCCAGCAATGCCAGACGCAGCACACGGAACGTCACGTCAGCCAACACACCAGGACCAAAAGGCAATGCAGGGACTTCGACTCAAGGGGAGCCACGTCCATCACCACCCCACATCACTTACTGCCAGTTTTTGCCACTCACTGGAATTCCGACTGAACCACAGCTGGGAATACCACAACCAGACGTCCACATGGAAGAAGCCGGGTCAAGCCAAGCACAGCCGCCAATGCCAGAAACAGATGTCGCCAAGGAGGAGGAGGACGAATCAGACTACCCATATTACTGCGAGGAAAATGAGGACTACTATGAAGGCAGCAGCCAAGAATCAGATGAGGATGAGTTAGATGACGAACTAAAAGAAACCGAGTCAGAGGACGATGCCGACGCCTGCCTTACGACGTCTAGCAGTGAGGAGGAAGCAGCAAGGCCAAACAGTCCATCACGACCGCTAAGGCCAGAAAGCCCACCACGACCTCGAACCTTAACAGAAACCTCTACTCCCATGCCAAGGTAATCATCAGAAGCGACGTTGCCCACATATGAGCCCGGTTGGTCGGTCCTACTACGTCCCACACCAGCAGAGGCGGTCTCGTCGTCCAGCCAAAATACCAAGCCAAAAGCCAAAGTCGCAACATCGCAGGCGCGGCCATTTATGAGACGAACCAAAAGAGGAATCGTTCCCTTCCCTCGGGGTCTTTCAGGTAGATTCATAAGTAAGGAATCCGAGGAGATAATCTGCATCGTTTCGTCAGATGAGGAGGAAGAAAGAGCCACCACAACGACAGCCAACGTAGTCGAGCCACCACCCCCACAATCACCGCCACCGTCACTGGAACCGAGTAAACTAGAAGCCATGAAACGACGCTGGTGAGTCGTACTGTACGACAAGATCTACAGAAGTAATATGTTCCCCGAGCCACCCGAGCAAAAAAGGACACGATTATTGCCTCCTCGAAGCTGCTACCTCCAGGAGATGCGCCACGCCAGGATAACCCAATATGTCAATCACCGTTTCAGCCAACAACAGTCTCAGCCAAGCGCTCCACCAGTACAATCCCCAGAAGATTCGAGAACAGAACCCCCAGAAGATCTGAGCACAGGACGGTTGGTGCTAGAGCAGAAGTGTGCAGAGGTGGACAAGACACTCAGGAGCCAGTCAGAGTCCTCGTCGTCAACGTCGCCGATCCAGCCAGCGCAAATCCAAAGGGAAGAAGCAGGGGCTAACTCTAGCCAAGAGCCAGCTGCCAAGGAGACACCTTCAACGGTCGTATCGTCGCAACTCCCTCAGCCAGGGGAACAAGCAGAGGCCACTTCCAACTCCAACTCCAGCCAAGACCCAGCAGTAACGACAACCACGCAAGCCTGCCAAACATCGCCGAAACGGAAGAAACCACATCCCACTCCCGCTTGGGTACCATTGACGAAAGACGAGTTGCTGGCTTTCATCGGAATACTGATAATCATGGGTTACAACGACTTGCCGGAGATGGCGCAGTATTGGTCCACATCCCCAGACCTGGGAAACCACTCCATCAGATCGACCATGACCAGAACAAGGTTCAATCAAATTTGGAACAACTTTCGGCTGTCTGAAGAACCGTCTTTCACTGGTACTGATCCCCAGACTGCATCGCCCACGACCAGGCAAGCCATGGAAGAGCAGAAGGCCAAGGAGGACATGGACGCAATAATGAAGGTTCTACCGATGATGGAGGCTATCAACCAGGCATTCCGCAAGTGCAGGAACCCCGGATCAGTTCTCTGCATAGACGAGTCAATGACTGCATACACTGGAAGATCCAAGATCAAGGTATACCAGCCCAAGAAGCCCATCAAGGTCGGCTTTGAACACTTCACTCTCTGCGACCCGTTCGACGGTTACATACTCAACGACGAGGCACACATTGGAAAAAAGCGCCACATGGCCATTGACCCCGCCCAAGACCCCGCTAAGGAACTCGAGAACAACAAGATGGCTCACACAACGATCTACACTGCGCGCCACTACCTCAACCAGGGTTACACCATCGTCTGTGACAACCGCTTCACTTCGGCACTGCTGTTTCAGGTCCTCTACACCAAGCTAGGAACCTTCGGATGCGGGAGCCTACGCGCCAATGCTGCCGGAATGCCATACGAGTTCACGGAGGAGTTGCGCAAATTCAAGAAAGAGCACGAACGTGGCGACAGTATCCTGCGTCAGAGCGGCCGGCTACTGCTGAGCATCTGGTGTGACACCAAGGCCGTCCTTCTACTCAGCACCCACGTGGATCTCTTGGCCGGAAAATGTACCGTCGGAAGACTGATCGGGGGCCAGAAACACCTAGTCACTTGTCCACCGGACGCCATGACTTAAACGGAGACCATGAATGGCGTGGACATGGCCAATCACCTCATCTTCTCGTTCTACGTCGGCAGGAGGTCGATTAGATGGCACCGCTACCTTTTCTTCCAAAAGCTCAACCAGATTCTCGTCAATGCCAGGCTCAACATGGTCATGGTCTGCGGCCTCGATAGGGCTGGCAAACGCTCCCAGTTGACTTACCGAAGATCGCTGGCCAACCAACTCATCAACCGAGTACGCAAGACACGCCCCATAAGACTTCCAGCCATTTTGGGAACCAGTCATCGCCACGAAAAGAGTACGAGGAGCCGCAGATGCCAGGTATGCAGGAAGTACAGACAGGAACGGCACGAGACCATCTGGTGGTGCGCAACTTGTCGCACGAACGTGTGCACGGACGAAAGCTCGAGAAGAAGGCACGGTGGACGAACTTGTTGGCAGCTGCATCAAGATCGCCTGGATCTCGATTTTTAGGCTGAATTTTCATTGAACTTGTATAGCTTTGTACAGCCAACGCCGAATAAACCTTGTAACCTTTGTTCAGGATTATGTTTTCCCTTTGCCTAACTGTGACTTTGACTTTTCAGGAAAAGACTAAAAGCCCCAAACCTCACTGACACTGGACTCGGTATTCGTCGTGGCTTCAGGTACTCAATCCGAGCCTGAAACCGCGACGAATGCCAGGTCTCAGGTGACGGCGGGGTGTGGGGTTTTCTTTGGGTGGAACTTAGCCAAATTCTCTGGGTATCGCGATGTTAACCGTCACCATATAGGGTAATGAAAAAAGGTCAGAAAAAAAGCCAAACCCTGCCTCATTGCAGGGTCTGGCAAGACTTGGACTTAGCCAAATTCTCTGGGTATTGCGATGTTAACCGTCACCATAAGGGTTAAAAAAAAAGCCAAACTCCACCATTGCGGAGCTTGGCTAGTATGCGGGTCTCTTTTGATTCAGGGATGGTCGAGACCAAGTCCATCCCCTCAGTACAAAGTCCCATTTTTTGGACTTAGCCACATGCCAAGTCATCAACCAAGTCATCATCCAGTAAGAGTCATCCTCAGGCTTGTAAGTAGTGGTCTCTGCCCCACCACCACACCCTCATGATCCACAGTCATCGATCGCCTAACCTTCGAGACCAGAAGGAAAGACGGGCCTCAGGTGGATCACTACACTAAGGAACTCGTCGAAAAAGACGAACGTCCCAATGTTCGACGCCTAGCCACCTCGACAGCTAGCTAGTTCATGAATGTCTCGTCAAACACCCACTTTAGTATAGCACTGGCAACGCTCGAAACGACTGCCTTTCAACAAGTTCCAACCAGTCTTTGCTGCAGGTCCAATAGCTCAGCTACAGTTCAGAATGGAGTACCACTCGTCACCAAAACGAAGCCACTAGTCCAACTGCTCCGACCAGTTCCAAGAGACCTCTCCGAGCTTAAAGGGCCACCGCCACTATTGCCACTAGGTCCGGCAGCACTCTGGAGATGTACTACAGGACGAACCCACAGCTCACTACCAAAGCGTTGCCACCAGTCCAAATGGCTCAAACAGCTTAGAACCTTCCAAGCCCGAAGATGAGGCCAGGCTGCTCGTCGCCAAGTCTTTGCTGCTGGTCCAGCGGCTCAACCCAGTTTAGAACGGGGATCTGCCAGCACGAAGGCAAGGGGGATCCGTCTCTCACCACCAAAGCGTCGCCACTAGTCCAACTGCTCCGACCAGCTCAGAGACAGCCCACCCTCAAGGGAACGAGTGCTCACCACCAAGTCTTTGCTACTCGGTCCAACGGCTCAACCCAGCTAGAAAGGCGTCCCAATCATCACCAAACAAAGCCACTAGTCCAAATAGCTCCAACCTAGTTTAGAACATCGAGCACAACATCGAGGACTTACATAGCTCATCACCAGTCTCGCAATTCGGTCCAGGTTGACTTACGAGGAGTGGGGTCCGCTAGCAGGACCCACAACCAAAGCCACTAGTCCAAACAACTCGTCCAGTTCAGAACAGTGCACCCAAAGGACGACATTGCTCACCGCTCGTCTTGCTTACTCGGTCCAACAGCCGGTTTCGAAAGGCGTGCCGATTTCCACCAAAGCCATTAGTCCAAACAGCTCAACAAGCTTAGAACGAAACGTCGAACCTAAAGGCAAGGGATCCATCCTCACAATAATGGGTGATCGTCGATAGGACAGCTTACGTTTGCACCAGTCTTGCAACTCGGTCCGAAGGGTCGACTCTGGTTTAGAACGGGGATCTGCCGGCACGAAGGCAAGGGGGATCCGTCGCTCACCACCAAAGCATCGCCACCAGTCCAAACAGCTCGACCAGCCTAGAACGTCGGGACCACAGTACTATCAGCCAAGTCTTTTGCCACCAGTCCAATGGCTCCACTCCAGATCAGGATGGCAGATCCAAGCCCAAAGGCGAGGGCCCACCAATTCATCACCGAAGTATCGCTACTAGTCCAATGGCTGCAACCAGCTTTGAGCAAATGACCCACACGCCGTCCTCATCAACAAGCCAACCATTTGGCCGATAGCGTCACCGATGCATGATACAAAACCAACACCAGCAAATAACAACTCCACATCCAAGTCACAGAGCCACCGAAGGGAATCGGGAATTTCTTTCTCGCAACAAACCCGGTATACTACCTGTAACCTACCCGCCGTATAGCCAGTGCGCCCGAGAGACTCCGAAGAATCACGGGACGATCAAAGACCTGACGGAGTAACATAATTGGCAGGCCCCGGGTTCGCTCTTTCACTCAAACAGTCCAAGCCCAGTATACTACCTGTAACCTACCCGCCGTATAGCCAGTGCGCCCGAGAGATTCCGAAGAATCACATGACGATCAAAGACCTGACGGAGTAACATGATTGGCAGGCCCCGGGCTGGGTTTCACTCACATACTACAAGCCCGGTATACTACCAGAAACCTACCCGCCACATAGCCAGTGAGCCCGAGAGATTCCGAAGAATCACGGGACGATCAAAGACCTGACGGAGTAACATGATTGGCAGGCCCCGGGCTCGCAGTCTTTCACACCCGATTCTCGCACTCGACATCAATGTTCCCTAGACACAGAGCGGCTAAGGCACTCCTATAATCCAAGACACAGAGGCACGAGGCAACGAGTCAGGATCGTCTTCCTACTCAAGCTCAGAACACGGCTCAGCATGCTACCCTTACCTGCCCGCCCGCAGCCCGAAGACCGACGGAGTAAGATTATGGTAGGGCTAAGTCAAAGTTCAAACTCTTTCATAAGCACATCACCAGACTCTTTCGCCCACAGCCAACACTTCCTAAACTCAGAAATGCCCAGACGCACACGACTCTGGCATATCAGCTGTCTGGCTGCTCATCGCCAAGTCTTTGCTGCCGGTCCAGCGGCTCAACTTCAGTTCGGAATGGCGTACCACTCGCCACCGAAGCATCGCCACTAGTCCAACTGCTCCGACTAGCTCAGAGACCAATCCAAATCCAAGACACAGAGGCACGAGGCAATCGAGTTAGGATCGTCCACTTACTCAAGCTCAAACACGGCTCAACATGCTACCCATGC